>JABSSZ010000141.1:0-56285 GCA_013755755.1 Fusarium sp. NRRL 25184 | reverse complement strand
TTTTTTTTTTTTTTTTTTTGAAGCATCACCTCAAGGAGTAGGCAAACCTGGAACCTTGAAGCAGAATGCCAATATTAACTCAGTAAAAAACCTGCTAAGCATTTGCAAAATTCACCTGAGCCTCTTTGTCGTTCAGGTCTGAGCTCAGGCACTCTGTTTTGAAGCCACACCTAAATCATCGTGTGCCCCGGTTCCCCACGCAATGATGCTGACCAGGACCCCGGCGTTTGTGCTGAACGTCATCCCATCGTGATTGGCTCGTAAGCGGTCCATTATTAACTAATCCCTGTTCATTGAGAGTTCGATATCAGATTGGATTTTTTTTGGACCCGCCTTTTGTCTCTGGTGGCCGTCAGACTTTTAGGGGCATGCCATCGCTATTGAGCGGGACAAAAGGCAGCCACACAACTGGGCAAGGAATATGATGATGCCAGTCAGCGCGTGACTGGTTTTCAATGTCACCCATGCCCTGCCGCATTCGGATACCTCCTTCTCCATGACGACGTGGCCGTAAGATAAATATTTTCTTGTCTGTCAGACTTGTTGCCTTCGCATTGAACGTGATATTGACGCTCAATGTGTCGGGTCACAAGCTGGCGATGCTCAATGGATACCAATATGCCTCATAAGGCTGTGGCATTCTCCCTCAATTTAGGGGTTGCGTCGCAAACGTGTTTGGTTAGAGTTCGACCAGGCCTAGACGCTATAGCGACCGCGTGCCGACAAAGAACCTTTCTTCCAAAACGATATCTTCTTTGTTCTTGACATGATACTTTTGTGGACATTGACGACGATGTGATTCTCGGTAATGGGGGCACCGGCCGGATGTCGTCGCTAGTGGGTCCGCCACATGAGTTTTCGGGGCCCTGTATCAGGACGGCGTTTTTGAGCGCTGAAACAGCCAACAAAGGCCTGATTGGAAAGAAAAGGCATCGTTGGAACGCGATATGGTCGGTAATACACAAAGAATGATACGATGGTCATTTTAAAGTCGTAGTTGTCCAGAAAATCTACTGCAATTCTTGTACTCGATGGTCCGAACCCACCGGCCCTGCCTCCGTACAGTCAGTGACAGAGAGGGCGGCGGGTACTTGTGCCTGGCGCCAGAATCGTGCTAAACAGAGGTACCTACCTGCCCGTCCAGTCCACTTTAGTCTTTGGCGTGCACTTACCAGGAACCTCCTGCCGCACCCTGGCCTGGCCTTCCTTCCCTTCACACCCTCGTTCCTTGTCCCTTCTGGGTTCCCTTTGTGTGTCTAGGTACCGTCCGTTCTTCGTCGCTCGCTCGCGCCTCCAAGATCTGGGATTCCCTCGACCCATTCCCACCTTCCCAACTTCCGTTCCCACTCACACCCTTCACCCTCCTCTCCTTCCTCACTCTTAATTCTTTCATTCAGCATCAGCAGTCCCTATCTGAGTCTTTGACTGGTTCTTTCAGCCATTAGCACTCCGAACATTAACTTCGGGTACTTGATTCGAAAGTCACGATAAGTTCTGTGTGTTTTGCACAGCCGACCTTTTTTATATCGACTTACTCGTGAGTATGTCCCATGTTAGTTGGAGATACTTCCTCGTACTCCCTTCCATGGTATCAATCAAGTACAACTCACCACTAACATTAGACTCCAGGTGCGAAGCTCGACTATACATCGCCTTTCTAGTCATCATTCATATCCTGGTTCCTCGTCGCGATTGAGACCTTGTGGCCTGCGATGCTGGTGAATTATTGACGACGGCCTGCCCGAGTATGAAGTCGACGTACGCCGCGTAATCGTAACGCTCGACCGATCCCAATCCGTTCTTCCCTATTAGTAGCCGCTCAACGCATCGTCGTCCGCTCCCACCATGGTGTCAGTGCCAACTGTTGGCGCCGCGGCTCCTGCAGCCACCCATAGCACGAATGCAAGCACGCGAAGCTCACCCAGTGTTCCCGCTGGCACCTCATCGAAACCGAAACCCAAGGTGAATTCTAATGGATACCACCCGATCAATCCACAGACACCTCTCAGCTCACTCACGAGTCCTCCACTGGATCTTACCTCTGTCGAACGTCGCGGACAGCCTACCGCAGTCAGGGAACCAGTCGTCAAGCAGAGCCGTCCACACGGTCTACAAGAGGCACCGACGTACTGCCCAACGGAAGAGGAATGGAAAGATCCCTTCGAATATCTACGGAAAATCACACCTGAAGCAAAGAACTTTGGCATTTGCAAGATCATTCCACCGGATTCCTGGAATCCAGACTTTGCCATTGATACCGAGGTGCGACAATCGGCGCATTCCCAGCGCGTTCAAGCTATCAACCTGCGATAGTTGTCGGTGACTCGTGCTAATTATTTAGAAATTCCATTTCAGAACCCGAAAACAAGAGTTGAACTCGGTGGAAGGGAGTATGTGTTACCCATTTTGACATTATCACACTCGGCTCACATGTTGCAGGTACACGTGCCAACCTTACATATCTTGATGGCCTCTCAAAATTCCACAAGCAACATGGCACCAATCTACATCGCTTACCGTACGTGGACAAGAAACCGCTTGATCTTTATAGATTAAAGAAAGCAGTCGAGTCACGGGGCGGCTTTGAAAAGGTCTGCAAGCATAAGAAATGGGCAGAAATTGGTCGTGATTTGGGCTATAGTGGGAAGATCATGTCCTCTCTTTCGACGTCACTCAAAAACTCTTATCAACGATGGCTTTGTCCATACGAGGAGTACCTCCGACTCGCGAAACCTGGAGTTCACCAACAGCTGGAGCAAGAGTATGGTGGACCATTGACCCCGAGTCCTGCGCAAACTCCAGCCAAGCGATCAAATGTCAACACGCCCCTCAGCATCCGAGGAGATTCCCCAGCGCGCAATGCTTCCGACGCACTCCAGGCCAACATCATTGGAGTAAAGAGTGAAAGGGATGGCGACACGCCCATGCCTGATGCCATACCCTCTCAAGCTCCAACATCTGGTGGATTCACAGCTGTCAACTCGGGCGGGTTTACTCCCGCGAATGCTGGCTTCACAAGTGTCAATCGTAGTGTGACCAGTGAGCCAAAAAGCTTCACCCCTGACCCTAAGCGATTTGACAGCCCTGCCTCTTCAGCAAAGAATACCCCAGACAACCGAGCCTCGAGTTTAAAAGAAGCAGCATTGAAGCGTCAGCTAAGCTGCGAAAGCTCATCTGAATCGGCCAGGAAGGACAACGATAATGAGGATCCTGAAGCGGCTAGCGGCCGTCGCAGCAAGCGACTGAAGAAAGGTGAGTGATGACTGTTGGATTTCTCTTTGCTATCAATCTACGTTGTCGCAACGTAGAGCATTTCCGTTTCCGACTTGAGGACCATACGCAGGGATTTTAGCTGCGATGACCGATCCCGCTTTTCATTGGCTCCATGACCATAGGCTAACATTCTGTCGTAGATGCTGTCCCCACTGTGGCTGGATCGCACATGACGCCATTCCGTCCTTCAGTGCCCAGAATTCCGCGAGAAGAGCCACCACCGCCAGGCGAGGTAAGTCAAGTCGCCCTCAAAAGGGGATAAGCTGACTTTGTAGAAATGCGAAACTTGTGGTAGTGGTGAAGATGCTGGTTCTCTACTGATTTGCGAGTCTTGCGACCATTCCTACCACCCAGCATGCCTCGACCCACCTTTGAAACGAAAGCCGGATAACGAATGGAACTGCGCACGATGCCTGGTCGGAGATGGCCAGTTCGGATTCGAAGAGGGAGGTCTTTACTCGTTAAAGCAGTTCCAGCAAAAGGCAAACGACTTCAAGCAGGGTTACTTTGAGAAGAAGATGCCATTCGACCACGAGCTCAACTGCCATCGACCTGTCACCGAGGAGGATGTTGAGACTGAGTTTTGGAGATTGGTTGCCGACCTAGAAGAGACGGTTGAGGTCGAGTACGGAGCCGATATCCATTGCACGACTCATGGTTCGGGATTTCCTACGGCAGAGCGACATCCTCAAAACCCATATGCGACTGATCCCTGGAACCTCAATGTTCTTCCGTTCCACCCCGAGAGTCTATTCAGACATATCAAATCTGATATCTCTGGCATGACAGTTCCCTGGGTCTATGTCGGTATGATCTTTTCTACGTTTTGTTGGCACAACGAGGATCACTATGCCTACTCTGCCAACTACCAGCATCTCGGCGCAACCAAGACTTGGTACGGTATTCCAGGTGAGGATGCTGAAAAGTTTGAGAACGCCATGAAGGAAGCGGTCCCAGAGTTGTTCGAAACACAACCGGATCTACTCTTCCAGCTGGTCACGCTCTTGACCCCTGAACAATTGAAGAAAGCCGGAGTTCGTGTATACGCTCTGGATCAGAGAGCTGGCCAACTTGTCATTACATTTCCACAGGCTTACCATGCTGGATTCAACCATGGATTCAACTTTAACGAGGCTGTCAACTTTGCGCCACATGACTGGGAACCTTTTGGACTTGCCGGTGTTGAGCGATTACAACTCTTCCGAAGGCAACCGTGCTTCTCTCACGACGAACTTCTCTGGACCGCTGCGGAAAGTACTGCAACAGGCCTAACCATCCAGACCGCGAAATGGCTAGCACCCGCCCTCGATCGCATACACAAGCGAGAGCTGCATCAAAGGGAGCAATTTGTCGCAAGACATCTTGAAACAGCACCTCATCACTGTAAAATAGGAGGAGGCAACGAAGATACATGTTCTTTGACACTTAAGATAGAAGACGAAGATGTCCAAGACGAAGACGAGCAGTGTTGCAGTTATTGCAAGGCCTTCTCGTATCTCTCGCGCTTCAAGTGCCTTCAGTCGGGCAAGGTTCTTTGTTTGCTCCACGCGGGCTACCACGCTTGCTGCGATTTGCCTGAGCAAGCCCGATTCCAAGGCGAAGGACACATATTGTTCTTCAGAAAAGCGGACGACGGTATGGATGCGATCTACCGCAAGGTGATGGAGAAAGCACGGACTCCTGAACTTTGGGAGGAAAAGTACGACAAACTACTTGAAGAAGAGGCAAGGCCGTCGCTCAAATCACTACGTGCGCTCCTTCACGAAGGCGAGCGCATTCCTTACCCTCTCCCTTCATTTCCCGTCCTCCAGGATTTCGTTAATCGATGCAATGATTGGGTGGGAGAGGCAACAAACTTCATTGTGAGGAAGCAGCAAAACCGACACAAGAATGACAAAGCCTGGCAATCAAGCATGCGAAAGTCTGTCGGTAACTCCGAGCAGGACCAAAAAGAGAGAGAATCTCGGAATGTCTCAAACATCTATCGACTTCTCGATGAAGCGGAACACATCGGTTTTGACTGTCCAGAGATTTTCCAGCTTCAAGAGCGCGCCGAGGCTGTCAAACAATTCCAGACCACTGCAGCTCAGGCTTTGAGGAACACCTCTACCTTGTCACAGAAGACGGTTAAGGAACTCCTCGAAGAAGGGCGCGGCTTCAATGTGGACATCCCTGAGGTTGACCAATTGGTGAAGGTGCTGGAGCAGTCAGAATGGAATGAGAAAGCCTTCACCAACCGGGGAGTTTACATGAGTCTCCAAGAGGTCCAGGATCTTATCGAAGAAGGATGCAAGCTTGGCATTCCAACCTACAACGACCATTTGACCTTCTATCGCGACCAGATGCACGCTGGACAGCAGTGGGAGAAGAAAGCCAAGGAACTCATTGTTGCAGAGTTTGTTCACTACCCGCAGCTCGAAGCACTATCGCGTCAAGTGCAGATCAACGTGCTTCCCGTTTCGCAGGAGACTCTGAGCGCAGTTGATCAAATCCTCCACAAACAACGCGAAGCCCAACGCCAGATACTTTCATTGTTGGAGCGGTGTCGGCTCCCCGATTTGCATGACCGACCCAAGTATTCGGAAGTCGTAGAGATCCAGAAGAGGTTGGAAGACCTCAATTCGAAACCAGATGGAACTCTCGAACTTGAAAACGAACGCAAGCGTCATGAGGATTGGATGCGAAAAGGCAAGAAACTCTTCGGTAAATCCAACGCCCCATTGCATATCCTCAAGAGTCATCTTGAGTATGTACTAGAGCGCAACATGGATTGCTTCGACATCGAAAACGACACGCCTCGAATGCCCGGGGAGCCGGTTTCAAGAGAGGTCAGCCCTGAGCCAGGATCCAGCAAATGGGACGAAAGTCGATCCCGACAAGTTTTTTGTATCTGCAGAAGGGTTGAGGCGGGAATGATGATTGAGTGCGAAATGTGCCACGAATGGTAAGTTGTCACGAGAATGCCGTACACGTTACTAACACCGCCAGGTATCACTACAAATGTCTCAAGATTGCCCGCGGCAAGGTCAAAGAGGATGATAAGTATACCTGTCCGATCTGTGACTGGCGGATGAAGATTCCCCGAGATGCTTCGCGACCGAAGCTGGAGGAGCTGCTGGCCCTTGCTGAAGAAATGGCAACATTGCCCTTCCAACCTGAGGAAGAGGAGGTTCTCAACAAAATCATCGACAACGCACAGAATTTCCGAAACCATATTACGAACTATTGCAACCCATTATTATCTACAGAGGCTGAGGCAGAAACCCAACGATTCTATCTACGCAAGATTGAAGGGGCGGAGGTCTTACTCACGTACGAGACCAATTTCTTCCGCCAAGAACTCCATAAATGGTGCCCTGTGGCCCCCGAGGCCCCGCCGATCCAGGAGCAGTCCAGAAGCACACGAAAACCACGACCGACAAAGCTACAGAAGATGTTGGTTGAGTACGGCGTTGACAATCCTGACGACCTGCCGGAGCACGCCCGAGGGAAGGCGAACAGTCTGCGCCGGAAGGCAGCCAACGCTGAAGCCGCAGCGGCGGCGGCGTCGCATTCTATGGGTGGAATCGGACCCGGGTATGGAGGATCGGGATATTACGCACGTTCCGGTGAAGCTGGCAGCCCCAACAGCCACGGAGACCGTCGCGAATCGCAGTCCTCAGGCCATTCAAGAACCAATTCGGTAACCCTGGGCAATGGCATGCATGCAGGGCCCCTGGGAGCTGGCGGTCCGCAGTTGATTGTTGACACCTCATCACTGTCTTTGGAGGACAGAATCCTTCAAGGTCATGACGATGGTCTCAACTTCCAAACCGATGCTGAGAAGAGCAAAGCTTTGGAGATTCTTGCGAGGACCGAATTGGGCAGAAAACAAGCCGAGGCCATGTGGGGACCCAACGTTTGGGGAACTGGACGTGGATCTATTGAGAGACGCGTATCTGTTCCGATGGACGAAGAAATGATCAAGCAGGAAGAGGGCAACGTAGATCAAATGTTCAAGGAGATGACGAACCAAGACGAAGATGACGAGAAAAAGATCGATGCTGGGGGAGATGTCACCATGACCACAGCGTCCTTGGAAAAGGAGAGAAATGGGATGGACGCTCTTCTAGACGGGGAATGAGTTTGCAGGGGATGATGGCGTTTTCGATCGGTTTAAAAATACCAAGAAGGAAAAGGAGTCAGGTCGGTTATGCCATTTGGTGTTTGTTCTTGGGCCAAGTTTTGTTTGTACGAGATCCATAAAAGGGCGTCCGAGATGATGGGTGATTCAGAGAATACCACACCCACCACACATGAGGTTGTACTGGTTTTGAGACCAGACTATGTTACATACACAATAGGCGGTTGCGTTACGTTATTAATGAGATGATTTCATTTAATTCAAAACTCTAACAATGGTTATGATTTTCTCCAGGGCGTTGAGCCCGGACATCTAATTGGACAATGGCTAATAAACGCTCTACCCGCCTGTTTTCCTAGAAAATTTGATGATGACAACTTGGACCCGACCGAATTTGTTGAAGACATGGCCTCTTTCTTTCTTTTGTCCCAAAACCGCCCTTTGAAGGAGATCCAACCTGAACCTGAACCTGAACCGTAACTCCGAGAAATGCAGACAAATCAATGGTGATGGTACTTGGTGCATGTCTCATGAGATGCACCCTTCCTATACATGATGAATGTTCTTCATAGGCTTATCGTTTCCATCATAAGCATGTTGAAGATTGCTGCGGCCTTAAACTTGCGACCGTGTATACTCTTTATCGGTTGATGCCAATAAGGTTGAGGAATTCATTGCGCGTCTTGGACTTCTTCTCGAAGCAGCCAAGGACACAGCTCGTGATGGTGCTGGTAGTCGTCTTCTCGACACCGCGCATCACCATGCACAGGTGGCTCGACTCCATGACGACGGCGACGCCCTGGGGCTTGAGGATCTCCATGATGGCCTGGGCGACTTCTTTGGTGAGGCGTTCTTGGATCTGCAGACGGCGGGCGAACAAATCTGCGATTCGGGGGAGCTTGGATAGGCCGATGACGGTCTCGTTGGGGATGTAGCCGATGTGCATCTGCGGGGGAAAAGTCAGCTGTTTGTATTATTCTCGTGCGATTTCGGAGGAGGAGCGCAAACCTTGCCGGTGAATGGTACGAGATGATGCTCGCACAGAGACTGGGAATTGTTAGCGACATTTTGCAATTGAGCTAGGGAGAGACTTACGAAAATCTCAATGTCCTTGACAATGACCATTTCACTGTGTCCCTCTCTGAATACAGCGTCGTTGACCATGGTTTCAATGTTGTCCTGGTATCCCTTGGTCAAGAAGAGCAGCGCCTTTGCGTAGCGCTCTGGAGTTTTGAGAAGACCCTCGCGATCAGGGTCTTCACCGACACACTCTAGAAGAGTGCGTACAGCGCCGCTCATTCGTTCCAATCGCGCAGCCTGTTGCTCCTCCGTCTCCTCTCTGCGCTCTCTCGTTCCCCGACCTTGTAACCGTCAGTAAGCGTTAACCACCACCAGCACCACCGCTAAAACTAAACGTACTGGGTCGACTGAGCCCATCAAAGTCAATAAAAGGACTAGGAGATCTCGTCTTCACCACGGCGCCCTCTCCAGGAACGCTCTGGGGTGCAGCGCGGCGCTTCTTGGGGATGGGTTCATCGCGGGGATCTCGCGAAGCTTTGGCCAAGCTATTGCGACGCTGAGCAAAGGCACTCGGGTGTGCGCCATTGACAGCGACAGCGTCGCCGTTCTTTCTCTTCTTCTCCTTGCGCTCGCGACGGCGCTCGCGGGAATCGTCGCTGCTGGACGATGAGCCCGAGATGCTTGCGACGTCGTGGGATCTCTTCTTTCCGTCTTCGGAGGTAGGCATGGTGGCGATGTAAACTTGGTAGAAGAGTAAAAGGTTAGAGGGAATTGAGTGAGAGAGATTGATGATTGAGGAGAAAGAGGGGAAATAGGTACTAGGTACTATATCTTTATGAGTCGAGAGAGGAAAAAACAGGCAATGTTTGACGACAAGACTCAAAAAGCCCAGAAAGCCAAACAGTACGGAAACCGAATTGTTTGAGTCAGGGTCCAAATGGCAAATGTCTCTCTCTCTCGCCAAGCTAAGCCAATGATCGGATCCAAACGCCGAAAAAATTAGAGGGGCTCCACGGGATTCGCGGGGGAATGCTTCTGTTGCAATTATTTTCCCACGCGGTTGCTTTATCTTATCAGTAGGTACCTAGCACGAGCTGTTTTGACGTCAACGGCCAGAAACGGTCGTTGGCGCCGTGGGTCCGATCATGTGGATATCCACGTGACTGGACATCACGTCCGTTCGGAGTAGCAGACGCGTTGTGCCTGATGCTCCGGATCATCCTCCGAAAGCCGTGAAGACGAGAGACGCATCTTCTAAACGACCTTGCGAAAAACGCCGATATCAAAATACGTATCTTTTTCGAAGGACGCCTTCTCGGAACGCATCGCTGTTGCTGCATCGCGTTGCTTAGTCACAGCGCCTTTCATTTCGAACCTCTCCCTTTCACCACCAACCGTCACATCTCCAAGCATCACCATGGCTTCTCCGCCCTACGCAACCTCTCCATCGGGAATGTCACCTCCCTACCCATCACCCGCCCAGATCCCCAACAAGAAGCGCCCATCAACCCTCGACGGCTCCGCGCCTCCCCTCAAGCGCCGCAAGCCCTCCCAGACCTCCGTCTCAACCAGCTCCGCCGCGCATCCCCTCCGCCAAACATCCTTCCCCCCCGAAGCACGATCTCCATTCCCGCGGTCTCCCTCCGTCGATGCCCAGTCGCATGTGAGCGGTAGTGCAGTCAGCACGACAGCCAGCGGAGCACCTAAGAAGAAACGCGGTCGCAAGGCGAAGAACGCCAAGCCAGATGATGCTCAGGAGCAGACGCCTAGTCTTGTTGGAGGACGGGCTCCGACTGCTGTGAGCGGACAGGGTGGTGAGAAGGAGGAGGACGACGAGGATGATGAGAAGGCTGAGATGGCTCTTGAGGATGTCGTTGCGAGAACGCAGGAGCAGAAGCAGGAGGAGATTCGACTACGAGCTATGCTTGTTGAGGCTTTTGATTCTCAGCAATATAACAGATACGAGCTCTGGCGTGCGGCTAAATTGGCTGATAGTGTCGTCAAACGAGTATGTTATCTCTACACAGAGTCAAGTCTTGATACTGATATTTACAGGTCGTCAACGCTACGGTGTCTCAATCGGTTCCGCAGAACGTTAGCACAGCCGTCAAAGCCGTCGCCAAGCTCTTCGCTGGTGAGATCATCGAAGCCGCCCGCAATGTACAAGGAGAATGGATCCACGCAGGAGAGAAGCAGAGCGAACTACCCACGCCTCCCCCATCGACAAATGACGACCCTGTTGCAGCAGAAGAAGAGATCGATCTTAAGCGCGGTCCTCTACGACCCGACCATCTACGCGAGGCCTGGCGCCGCTACAGAGTTTCTGGAGAGAGCCGTGGTGTAGGTGTGCAACAACTCTGGCATGCCCAGCAGGGCGATGGAGTTGAGCGTTTTTCAACACGTACTGGGAAGCGACTTTTCAAGTGAGGTATGACTCATAACAGGCGGTTACGATAAGGACGAAGGAGACTGCGATGCATGAAAAAGCGAGTCACGATGAGCGGAAAGGAGATTGCACAAGATGATCGCCAAGACGTGGTTCAGATCAGTGACATAGACCTGACTTGGCGGATATGGAGGGAGATGGAGATGAATATTCTTTCAAGCGTAATAATGATACCCCAAAAAATCCTGAAACAAAACAGGAAATAGAACTTTGTACAATACTACCAAATCAAGAACATGAACGAGCATATGCCAAGAAAGGTCGTTTATCGGAAATAACAATGACCCGAACGAATACTTACAGTCCCTGGACAAGTGACAAGTACCTTGTACCTCGTAAAAGACCGAAATTTGCTAACTCATTAATCCGGTGGGCTGATGTATTTCCACGTGGTTGATCGGGACTTGGGCAAATCACATATGAAACAAGTAAAGCCACGGCACAATTTATCCCGGTTGACAAACCTTGTGTACGAAGTCACGAATGACATTCAAGTGTTCCTGGGTGCCTCAATCCCTTTAGACCTTCGTATACTAGCCGCTCTAAAACCTGGTAACTAAAGACTGCCGGTTGCGTTTGGGAGTGTGGGGGGCTAGCAGAAAAAGGATGTTGGCTGTAAGCAGAAACTCGATTTAGCGCATGTCATTTAGTCCTGAGTGCCGGGGTGTTGGTGTTGATAGGGAGCAATTTCCGTGGGTGGAATCATCTTGGATCGCTGATAATACAACGCTCGTACTTGGCCGGCGGTAACATCGATCTCACGAGACTTGCCAAGCGGGACCGCGGGGCATATGGGAAAGTCGGCACGTACACAGCCACTTTGTGCAAGTTGTAGCTGTTGAACCGTCTTGTCGATTGGAGCCAAGTCTTGGCTGCTGAGGTCTCGACTCTTGACCTTGACACTCTGACAGTGGGCTCCGCTTGTCTTGTCTATCAAGTGCGGAAACTCCTACGGGCTTTGGTAGGAATTCCCTGGCCAGGCAGATGATGTATTCAGCCTCGGTTCAGCATGGCCAAGAACACCATGTCACCGTCTGGTCAGCTCGTAAACCCAACAGATATTGTTTCAACGAAGGGGAATCCTTCAGTGACAGCTCCGACGCCCAGTGAGTACAGACCTGGTCTTGGCAAACCTTGCAGGGCCTAGACTCGTTCATCGACATTCTGTCCCTGAGCTCACCGACCCTGCAACAGTGGTCTCTCCTCCAAGGAGATTGGTCTCAAGCTTGCCCTTCATCACCTTAAATCGTCAACATCGCAGCTTAATCGGCTATGAGGAGCCGAGAGGCTGGCTTGGCGGTCGGCTGGACCGAAAGACCGTGGCGCAGCAGCTGCGAGCCCAGCAATGCGTTGAAAATTATGGGGCGCCTAGTCTTCTGGGCATCCCGCAATCAGAGACAGAGCTCCCTGTAGCTCCCTGTAAGACTCGGGTCTTATTCAATCAAGGGATGTTAGGGCGGAAAACTCGACAAGTGTATCCACCAGCTTCTGCCTGTAAGCAACGTTTCACAGCTAACTTGTGATTTGAGTCTTGTGTGATGTTGTCAGGTCGCTGTAAATTGCCGTAATTGTAAAGAGCTTCACGGAACTCTGGGTGTGATAGACCTTGGAGCTCCTCTTGAAAAAGACCAATAAAACAGCTCCGATTGAGCAATGCACGAAGTCGTGATAGGGTTGCCATGGTTCAATATGTTTAAACATGACTGGCGCTAGCGTTCCTTGACATCGGCTGGATCTGCACCGTCAGGACATGGATCTTTTGCCAAGAAGTCAATGCTTGGCCATCAACGCGCGTCCTGCTTGGCGAGTCAAACGGTACCTACATCAAGAAGAGCTCAGGTCTCATATGGGCTGGCTTTCGCCGCCATCATTGACGTAGCTTAGACTTTGGATCGGCATCCAGATGCACTGTATTTGCCAACATGACAGGAGGAAAGGTGAGTTCTGATCCTCATCTTGCTGGTGTTTGTCGCCAGCTGGGTTCGTCCTGTTTCGCAGTGTACTTTGTCTGACACATTCCCCTGCAGAAGGAGGGCTCGGCCAATCCATCTGCTGTCCGGATTCGTGACAACCAACGACGGTCCCGTGCACGACACAAGGAGTATGTCGAAGGTCTCCAGAAGAAGCTTCAAGACTATGAACGCCGAGGTGTTGAAGCGACGTTGGAGATGCAACAAGCAGCTCGGAGTGTTGCTGTCGAAAACTCACGCCTAAAGATCCTGCTGGGGTACCACGGCATCACTAACGAGGATGTTGAAAAGTTCCTGCAGAGCTTTCCAGACCAGCCCGCTTCAGAAGCCGCAAAGGCAACGATTTCACAGTCAACATCTAGTCTTCCACTTCTCGCCGCAGCACCCAAGATCCCTATTCAACCTATGTCAAGAACACACTCAGCAGAACCTCCGAGGTCAACGTTACCGCCTCCCCATATCGCACCAGAGAAGACGAGTACTCGAGACGTGGTGGACGCCGTCGTAGGGATCAAGAGAGACGCTCGTAGAGCTGGTCTTTCTAGTGGACCAACACTTCCTTTGCCAGTGGAGCAGCGACAACCGCTGTTGCAACCTCGACTTCAACCGCCCATTCTGCCAGCGTTACCAGCTCTCGTCCTCGGTCAGGGTAGGCCAGACCCCAATCCCCTCGATAAACTCTCAGTTCTTGCAACAGCGAGCGTACATCAAGAACCTGACAAAAACAAGCACCAACGCACGCATTCAAATGCCGATAGCCTCCGTGTACCGAGCCCGTCAATACTGGGGCAAAGTTCGCCAGCGTCGTCACATACAACCCCTAGTCGAATAAGTTCGACATCGCCGTGAAGCCAGAAGGACGGATACAGCTGGTATACGGCACAACGAGTATCCATACCAACGTACATATTTGACAACGCAGTCCATCGAGGGATTATGGTTGAGGAGTCTGGCGGCGAATTCGTAAAAAGAGATACCATGAAGCGGAAGGAGAACGGAGTTTTTGAAGGGATTGAGCTGATTGAACGACACCATAAAAGGTAGCTTTGCCTTTGTCTCGTTGGACGTCTGGCCAGGCACTACCCGACACGAGCGTAGGCTAACGAACTTCTCGACACAAGCCTCAATGTCCACAGAGGATGCACCAGGTTGATGTCAATGACCCTCAACCCATCATCAGAACCGAAAACAGAAAGGAACAGAAGTCCTTCTGCCATCGAGCAGACGTTGACACTGAATACTCGCATTAAGAGAGTTTCGATACATGATCAACGATAGAAGTCGCTGGCGAGATACGAAAGATACCGAGTTTTGGAGCTGGGATAGATTAGAATCGGGTTCAGGTTGCCGTTGTCGAGAAAAGTGATACCAAGGGTATCAATCGAATCCGGGGGAGGCTGTGCATCTTGGCGATTGAACTTGAAATCTTGTCTGGCATGGCAAACTCTGGGCGTGAGATGCTCGGATATAAGTAGGGCTGTCTCTAGTCGCTCAGATGGGAGGCCGCCAGGTGGAGATATAGGCTTGCAAGGGCGGAAGACTCCAAGAAGGCGGGGAACATGGTCTAGCCGCGCGAGTTGGAGGGCGTCTCTCAAAGGTTGTTGGAGGAAGGATTCTCAACATCTTGGTGTGTTGAGACGAACACGAGACAGAAGCAACAATTAGCCACAACGAATAAACGTCGAACCAACAGCACCTTCTTACTTGAGTGTAAACCTCGTCACCGTGAACGGCTTGTTTCGGGGAGGTAGCAAAACTCAGAACCTTGCTCAGACTTGGTTGGGTAAGAGATCATAAACTTAGGGGACCTTTTAAGGAGTTTATTTTCCGAATCAAGAGATGTCAGAATAGACTCCTCAAAGAGTCTCCCGAGCTTATGACTTCTTACCTGAGGCTTGTCTCGCAGGAGAAACCCCTTTCAGATAAGTTCTCTTCTCGGCCACTGATATTGTAGTCCTCCCAAGCCGAGAGAACCGGGATCCAGTTGTTGATCCACACCGTCGTCATATTGACCCATAGAACTGCAAGGTTGTTGGAGGGTTAGAAATGAGATTAGATAGGAAGGGATTGATAATCTCTCGGCCGAGTGGGATATGGTAGAATTTGCGGTGGTTTGCTTGCTATGGTTGTTGGGTGGGTGTGCGATTTCCGCGGAATTGTCGAGGTTGACAGGGGCGAAGCTGCAGGTGAACTAAAGGGGCGTTGCCTGGTGCGCTCTGTGCCGAGGTGAAGGCTTGGCAAGAATCGGCGTAGAAGATCCAAGTTGAAGCCTAGTGAAGAGATTGTAGAGGGAGAACGAGATGAAGAAGAGAAGTCGAGCAGAGAGCGCAGTCGAGTCAAGTAAGTCTCAGGAGACAGGACGTTCGAAGAGCGGGAATTGGGCACGCGACCACGTTCCTGCCACGACCTATGGGGCCCAAATTATGAATAAGAGTGTCTCTCCTAAACAAACGAGAACTTGATGGAAAAGAGAGCAATAGAATTGAAGAAGAAGGAAGCCAAATAGAAATGTCGGTGATGATATGTAATCTTGTTGACTGAGCCGCACTTGCATCAAACTCATGACGTCGGGGAGTTTACCAATCGGCACACGCCGGTGACAGTCACCGTAGCTCCAGGCCTGTCAGGGACCGGAAAGTGGGTGCCTAGCCCTGTAAGCCACCGTAACGATCGTCATCTCATGCGTTGACAAGGGGGTCAAGACTCCGTGGGTGAGGTTTTGGTGCATGATTGGTGGACTCGCTAGGGGAGTCGCTTGGTTCAAATAAGCTTAATTGTCTCAAGGTGTGGCTTCGGGTTCTCATCCGGGCAAGGTTGAAAGTTTCTTGGCCTTGTTTTGTTGTGAGGGGTTGGAGATGAGGAGAAGCTGGAAGGGCTTTGTGCAGTTGTTGCATTGTTCAGTTGGGCTGAAGGGAGTGGGTTGTTCGTGTAAGTCGAGGTCCAACAACAGTACAGGCACTCGCCTAACTGTTCATCATCATTGTAACAGCCATGGAGGTGAATCAAGGTGCACAGAGCCAAAAGACCAACGAACCAAAGGCCTCGAAAATCTCACTCGCAACGGTTTCGCGGGAGGGTTCCAAGTTTAAATGTTGCCGAGGGCTAAGATGGCCGCGCGGCCTCGCCAACAAGTTGGTCCCATAATTGGTGGTGGCAGTGCACCCAACCTATCCTATTCAACGTCACTCATCCACGGGAACTTTACTTGTAGTAGAAAGGCACTTGAAAAAAGGAATGAGATATGTTTTTAAAGAAAAGTCACGATTGGATCGCCAATTGCACGGCTGTGCTTGGTGGCGGTACGGCTTGAGATGTGAGGTTATTGCCGACCACAGAAACACCAAGCCATGTGATCAAAGTGAGTGCACATGAACAAAGAGACTGGAACATTTTGTTCCTTCCTGGTATAATTGACCGGGGGCAGTACAGTCGTCATCTCGTAGTAAGTTCTTTCCTCGAGGCAGCACCTCAAGCAACTTCCATCTTCTTTCCTCACCAAGGTAACTTGGCTTTTCTCCAACACTGACCTTCCAGAAAAGACTTCTAACAAACATCATCCATTCTTCCACCCATCTTATACCAAGCCGCATCAATAAATCACATCGCTCTACTCTGTATATCAACGCACATCGATTTTCTACCCTGCTACCACAATCATGCCCTCCCCTTGGTCTTGGTGGTTTGACCTCTTCTTCATCAAATGGGTCCTTGACAAAGACCCAGACAACCGCCTGACCTTTGCTCATATCCAAGGGCCTCCAGCTTCAACCAAGGCGATCAAAATACCAATGGAAATTATCAGATCGCCTCGAATCCTGCGAGATGACGACAGTACCTTTATTGTTCAGGTTCTTCCCAACTTCAAGAAGAATGCAGTGGTCCAAGGTCAAAGCTTATTTCCGAACATTGAGCTCGAGCCAGGCCAACGCCTACCTGGACTCAAGGTTGAGACCTACCTTGAATCAGTGGATATTCTCAGGTCTGGCAACCGGGATAACATATAGGATTCAATACCCGATAAAGTTTCACGCCGAATACTCTTTATTATCGATGCTGACCCTGACTATTCGGCGGAATTTGCCCTAGCATTGGCTGCCATTACAACATTCGCCGCATCAAGAACAACTCCTCAAAGTGGCTTGCATATAAAGGTGGTAACTATATCGTGGGAGCCCATCCACCGAGTCACGAAAGAGCTGTTTAAGTGCTACCACTGGAATATTCGCGAATACCCGCCCAAAGGACTTGACCCCGAGCTACCACAGCGAGTGATCCCCCTCAAGGACTTGCCCTCAGATCTGCTCAAGTATGCTACAATGTCGCCAACTAATGACTCTGGATCTCTATGCGTACGCTTTCGGGACGCAATGCATGATGCCGAGGACCTGGATGATTGGAACAACACGTCATCACATTGGGATCGTTGGATCGGAGTATCCAACACAAAAGGGAACTCGAGTTCCGTTCCAACAGGTCTAAAACAGTCTGAAGCCACATTGCAAATGCTTCATATGGATGCAAACTCGAGAATAGCAGAACGCTTACCCTCTTCCCACTCGGTCAGCATTTTTCCGAGTCCTACGGTCCGTCGAGTTATCTTCGATCGTCGCTCTCATCAATTATTGCAAACCTTTATGTGGATATCATTGTCGGAAGAAATTCAACAATATTCTTGGCGCTTCCGGGCTCAGAGCTATCATACACCCGAGGTTCTGTGCCTCGATCACTTTCAGCAGCATCGCGCGACAGAACGTCGGATGAAAATCCGAAATGAACACGCCGAAGGGTTCATAGCTGCTCTCAGAGAGTTTCATCACTGGCTTCCAGGCATTGGAGTGTTGAAGAGAATCATTGAAAGGGAGGACAAGCCTGTTTTCGATCTTGGTCATGATCGCTTGGTCTTCCAAGGAATTATTACAGGTAACGAGGAAGAGCAGCCTGGTCGTGAGCCCTTGGTCTTCCAAGAAATTGTCACAAGTAACGAGGAAGAGCAACTCAAATTACCACACATAGGAATTTCCCTGAAAGTATTCTATGAACTTTTGCCAGAGGTCAATTACGACTGGCGTGTGGCCCACTTCCTCAGCATGCATTCGGACTCCTTCACCACCATGATGAAAACACATCTTGCCCCGATGCTAGCAGTGGGAAATGGTCTCCTTGAACTGCTACATGTCCAGACATTTGACTCAGGAACTAAGACAGCGATACGAGAATGTTTAGACCAGTGCTCCCTGATATGCGGTGCCGGACCCTGGGTACATCGTAGTACTCTATGGGCAGCCAAAGGCCTAGCGGACATGATAGATGGACAACCGGGCCCTGACGACACTACCCCTATGGCTGGTGGTAGCATTCGGGTTTTCACAACTGCCCCCGCACTTTTGTCGGAATTCAATGTCGTCTTCAACAGAGTCTTACTCAAGCACAATGTGGACATAGATGAACCAGACATTACCGAGGATCTTGAGGATGAAACAGTTTACAACCAGATATCCCGAGAACTGCTGCACGCATATTCACACCAAGTGGCATTTGCAGACAAAAAGAAATTGAGAGGGGGGCAGTTACCCAAGCTGTACGACTTTTTCACCAATAGACCTTTCGGACCAAACCTAAATCTGGCGGTGATCGATTGGGACCATCTTTTCGGTCTGGAACAGAGAGTATTTGGTGTTTATACACATTTGAAGCGTTTGAGAGGCGGAGAGACTACTGTTTGCAACTGGACTTGGATTCCAGAGGGAGTATGGAATGGATTCAGAGAAAAAATGGAAAAGGTTCGGGAGAAGAAGAAGCCAACTGAGAATGAGAAGAACGACGATGAGTTTGAAAAAAGGAATTTGAGAACCACTAAGCGCAAGCGGGCAGCATGAGGTATTCTTTGATCATTACGTAGTGGAGAACAGAGACCATCCTAATATGACTTTAGTGTTCTTTGCTCATCGTTAAATTTCGATGTGGTGGAATGTGCAGTTAATTGTTAGGGTCACCCTTGGACTTGAGGTCATTTCCAAGACCAGAATACCGTAGAAACCGACGCAAAACTAGATATGAACGCTTAAGGGGTGTCTCCAAAGACGCAGAGAAGCATGTGGCCTTGTGATTCGAGATGAAGTACAGTGACTTCGCGTCAAGGGGAGCATAAGGAGATCAACGAAATACCAGTAATATTTAGAAGTGAGTATTCTTTTCCGAGAGTCATTGGGGTCCTACCTAAACCTGGCATCTGTCCATCCGAACAGCCCATCGAACTTGGTTGACAGTGAAGAACTGCTGCTATTGTGAGTTCACTGTTCTCGTCCAGGCACCCTGATCAGACGTAATGAATGGTATTTCACGCTTTCTATTGTTGCTGCAGCAAGCTTTGCTGTGCGGCTGCGCGCCAGTTGCGAGGTTTAGTACGGAGTTTTGGTGGGATATCCCCCGAACTCCTGAAAAATAGATCGTGTTCCTCTCCTTCAAAGATCGCCGCACCACCTCCCTCTTCCCCTTTCAACTCACTCAACGCTCAGAAACAACGAAAACAGCAGAAACTAACTTGATCAACACTTCCTTACAGATCTCTGCACTTCATTTCCGTTTGTTACAATGCCACACCCACGAATCCCCGGCTTCGCCGCCCTCAAACGAGCAGGCGAACTTATAGACGCAGGATACCCACCGGAGCAACAGAAGGGAATCAGCCTAGTTGAGAACGTCAGCCTCCGAAGTGTGACCACTCAGAAGTCATCTGGGCTTAGAGTCGTGAACAATTCTCCTGGTGGCGGACGCCAGGAGAACGTCGTTGCCAAGGTCCCCGGATTAGAAGGCGTGTATGCTGCAGTGATTGATAACGAAGACAGCCTGTTGGAAGCATACAGATTGTTTCCACGAGGTAGAGTCAGCGTAATCTTCGCTGTTCCCCTGAACGGCTCGGGGGCCAGCGCGACCTCTACAGAAATCCCTTGGAGCGTCCTCCAAGCCTCAGAGGAAGCCGCCCCTACCCAGACGGAGGAGAAGGAGAAGGACGACGACGACGACGATGAAGAGGACGAAGAGGACTCTGCGACAATTGTTGCAGATGACGAGACAGTCATTGGTGACGCCGAGAACACCGAAAAGGCTGCGAAGAAGGCAAAGAACGAGCCCTCTCCCCAGTCAACTCCCGCAAACCATCCCAACCAACCCAGCGACCCCAATGTCCCTTATCCGGACTTGGCAGGTCTGGTTATCTGAGAGTAGGTTCATTGTAGCCCTGAGCGAGAAGGGCAACAGTTGATGACATTTCACAGGGAATGAACGCTGAGTGTTTACCAGCGGTCGCAGACGGCGTGTCCAGTACGAACAGTAAGCGCCCACTAACCTCCAACTGCTACGCTTGATACTGACTGTTGGGTTTCCAAGGGCCCTGAGACCGAGAAGAGAGAAGTACAAATCGCCATATTGGGTTGCCGCGAGTGCCTTTCCTTGATTGTACATTGGTAGACAGAAGTAGGAACGAACGCACATTCCCTTTCCCCCCCCAAACCGTAGCACGTATCCCATCGTTGAGTCCGACCTTCCTTTCTGATCTTCATTTACTGGCACTTCAATTTCGAGGCAAGAGTGAGCGCCTTCTGTGACCCAAATAACAACAGCAGCCATCTCCTCCTCCACGAAAACATCAACCGAACATCATTCTTGTCTTGACACATCATCACATCATCAACAAGCTTAAGCATCCCATCAAAAACAACACATTCGTTATCAAAACAGAACTACCATCACAACCATGTACTTCAAATCATTCTTTTGCTGCCGCTGCTTCAGAAGAAGCCGTGCCAGGGTTGGCACGCCAAGTGAGGGGGCACCACTCATCAACGACGAGCAGCCAGAGGACTTGGAGCGCGGCGAGCCTCTGCAGGAGAGCGTTATACAAGACAATGAGGCCCCGGTCCCAGAAGATGACATCCAGCAAAATGACGATCAGCATCATGAGCCTCAGCAGGGGAACAATTCGCAACATAATGATGCTGACCAACGAGACATTCAGCAAGGCGACACCGAGCTCAACGATATCCAGCGGGACAACGGTCTGCAAGTCAACAGCAGTGAAGAGTCTGATAGCAGCGGTCTGGTATCATTCCCCCCATACATCGATCCATTGGATCCAGGTTAGTGCGCGGGCAATCATGTGGATGATGTAACCCAGGCCAACAATACTCAGACCAACCGGACCTACCGGACCAACCAGACCAACCAGACCAACCAGCTCAACCAGCTCAACCAGCTCAACCAGCTCAACCAGCTCAACCAGCTCAACCAGCTCAACCAGCTCAACCAGCTCAACCAGCTCAACCAGCTCAACCAGCTCAACCTGATCAACCAGGCCAACCGGACCAACCTGATCAACCAGGCCAACCAGATCAACGAGGACCAGAATAGCACAGATTCACAACAATACAGCGTCACTCAGCAAGATCTGGGGCACAATAGCGTTGATCAAGAAGAGATTTCCCCACACAACAACGATCTTCAAGACTGCATTCGAGAAGACAATACCATCAAGTCAGAAAACGATAAGGTGTCAGATAGCGATGCCGATCTGCCGCAATTAGATAACGACGACATGCGGTCACAAAATGAGATGGAGCACAATGACATTCAGAAAGATGTCTGGGATAAGAAATTCACTAAAAAGAAAGACAACTAAGCTTATCCTGAACACACTGGACCCGTTGGCGATCAGGACGAAGTCAATCATTATGATGATGTTCCACAGGCGCTGCTTGTGTTGTGCGTAGAGCGGGCATTTCTCTTTATCTTCATTCTTGGGTTTACAGCTTGTTAAATGGAAGGAACTTTAGCGAGTCAATCAGCAATTTTATAACAACAGTCAAGTTAAAACATGATCAAAGTCGTATATTGTGATTGGTGAATAGAAGACCCGTATCATAAGTGACAGAAGGCCTTCGGTAAACTTGGCATAGATTAGTATGGATTTAGAGAATCTTTGACCAAACATTTTCAGCACCTTGACTTAATATCAGAAGCCTTCTTGCGCCCCGGGGACAGGCCACCTTCAGCCGCCAGCCTTGTTCAGGTTCTGCAGTCATGATAGGTAGGGGCGTAGACCTCAGGACTTGCATTCTACCCAATCTCAGACTGGCCCCGCACCGTCCACAAAGGCACAGACGCGGTATTCGGGACGAATAAGGAGTTTACAGACTCGTATCCAATCCCAAATGTAAATTAGCCTGTATAGCATACGCGCAAGGGGGCTGGCATTTCAAGACGGATGTGACGGTCATAGAGCGTGCACAAGCCCAGGGTGTTACGCCCTTCGTCATTGTACCTTCTATCGTCTGTGAGCGAAACTAACCGCCTTGTACTGTTGAATCATACATGTTGCTCTGAACCACGAAGAAATATCAAGTTGAAAAGAAGGGTATGACTTTGCAGTGGCTCATGAGATGGATATGTGGGAATTCCAACCATCTCGCAGCAGCCATGAAAACTCGAGGCCTTGCATCAAACGATAAACCGGAAGTCCTAGTGATGGGTTTTCTGCTGACGCAATCGATATGCCGGTTGAATTTCTGGGTGCTCTTTGCAAATCTGGGTAAGTTTTCTCTTCGATTTGTTCAAGGAGATTCTGATAGAATACAGGGGTAGTTGAAATCAAAATATTGATTAATTAAATACCTATAGTTAGGGAAAGGGTCCTTCTCGAGCTATAGGTAATATTGGATTACTTTCTGCACAAGGAGGCGCCTGGTAGGGTCCCTAAAGGGTGACTAAAGGTAAGCTGGCTGCAGCTCTCTCGAGAGGATAGTTGAAAAGTCCTCTATAAATATCAAAGAAAACCTCCTCTTTGATAATTCAATTCCCTCTTTTAGTACTAAAAATAACTTTGAGAGGAAAAGGTATAGTAAGAGGCAAAGTAATAAGACCATAAGGTCAAGCAAGGCAGAGGCATTTGCCTCGCTTATGACGACAGTCTGTCAGCATCAAGGTCTTGTACTTTTACAAAGCTATCTCGGATTTAAAGGGATTAAAATTTCGTGAAACCCGACAACTCTAACTCCTCCTCTAGCAGCAATGTTGGTGAAGCCTGTTTACTATAAGTATAAAGAACCATCCTCATATCTTTTCTAACAGACTTCTTACAGCACCATCAATTATCGACAATCTGCAATTACCAAGTCGCCCGTCATCAAGAAATCATCCACCAGTAGCATATCTTTTGCCACCTCACAGTCCTTACGTATTTCAGGATCTGTACTAAAAGATAACGCAATGCCTCAGAATCGTGGAGCCGTCAACCCTGCAGCTCGGGCACCGCTTGAAGTCAGGCCACTCGATACACCCACGCCCGGACCCAGTGATATCCTCGTCAAAAATGAGCTTATCGCCATCAGCCCGGCCGAGGTCAAGATCACCAAGAGCGACCTGTTTAAATCCAAGTACCCGTGTGTGATCGGCACGTCTTTCGGTGGTGAGGTCATCGCCCTTGGCGAGGGTGTCTCTGCCTTCAAGGTTGGAGACAAAGTCGCCGTCAACGCCAACCCTACAGATGGCGACAAGTATGCTGCCTACCAAGCCTATGCGTTGGCAAAGGTGGACACGACCATTCTCGTCCCAGAGGGCGTTGATTTGGCTGTCCCCGTGAGCATGATCGGGAATCTGACAACCGTCGTCGGCATGATCAGCGCCACAGCTGGCGTGCCCAAGCCAGATATCGAGAACGAAGTAGCCTTCACTGGCAAGAAGATCCTCATCTACGGAGGGACTTCCAACCTGGGTAGCTTGGCTGTACAGTATGTCCGCCGGGCAGGCTACAGCGTAGTGACCACCACCTCGCCCAAACACAA
The DNA here is from genome assembly GCA_013755755.1 of Fusarium sp. NRRL 25184. Classification (NCBI taxonomy): domain Eukaryota; kingdom Fungi; phylum Ascomycota; class Sordariomycetes; order Hypocreales; family Nectriaceae; genus Fusarium; species Fusarium sp. NRRL 25184. The sequence goes on along the minus strand of JABSSZ010000141.1, from coordinate 32,618 downwards.
GGCCTTTGTTGAAACGTTCGGCGCCGATAAGATCATCGACCACAGCCAGGATCGTGACGCACTTGTTAAGGCCTTCATCGCCGAGGGACCATATGATGTCGTCGTCGATACCATCTCCCATCCCAACACTGTCAGCATCCTTGCTGATGTTCTAGCCACCCAAGGTGGTGGTACAGTCTTGGCTACTCTGCCTCCCTTTGGCCCGGAGACGCTGCCCCAAGGTGTGGTTCGTCATTATACTTCATGGTATAAGGAGTGCAACGAGGATCTCATCAGATGGGCTTTTCAAGAGTTCTTTGCTAAAGGCATTGCAAGTGGCAAGCTCGTGCCGACGAAGATCGAAAGGGTTAGTGGCGGGTTTGAGGCGATTAACACAGCCTTGGATATCCTGGGAAAGGGTGTTAGCAACTCAAAGGTTGTTGTCGAGCTTGAGAAGTGAGATGAGGTAGATATAGTTGTAGATGATAAATATCATAAATAATTCTTGTACAAAAGGAATGATTCTATTTGACTTGAAACAAGGAAAAGAATTATAGTTAAACTTTATATCGCTGATCTGAAACAAGTATCAGTTGTAAAGCATATTAGAGTATAGATAAAACCCAACATCTGTCTCGGCCAAGTATAGACTGGCAGCACTATAAATAAAATATACACAATCTCTACCGAACAGAGAAGGAAAACAAACAGAAGAACAAGGCGACAGTGATAGTCCAAGATCTCGATATGACCCCGAGACACCATATCACGCTACCACATTCTAATGCCTGCAGCATCCCAATACAGATCAAAAGGGGAATTCTCACATTCTATGCTCCGAACCTCCGAAACTTACTTCATTCAACACAGCTATGATCCAATCGTTCTTATCCTTGTATACGAGATGGTTATTCTAGAATACGCGGCTTCACTTCTATTGCTGGGGAAATTCAGTCTTGAGTCGTGATTGGTGGAGTTTTTGACTAGGTCGTTCGGTAGTCGGCACATAACTTACCAGATATGATCATATCGTCCGAATAGGAGTTTCAGGTCAAATAGCCAGCCAATCTCCGGAGCACGGATACTTTTTGGGGAAACATTATAAAGGAGCTGCCAAGGCTTTGTCTACTCTTCAATTCATCTTTAGTTCATTCATTCAGCCCTACAGTTTCAGTCTAGTCTCAGTTTCAATTCATTCCTTTCACCATGAAGTTCTTCACTGCTTTCTCTGCCCTTTTGGCTGTTGCTTCAGCTACGCCTACTACACCTTCAAAGACCCTTGATAAACGAGCTACCACCTGGTGTGATGCTTTCGGGTCCCTCCAAACTGAGGGCTACACCGTCTACCACAACAACTGGGGTAGCAGCCAGGCTACGTCCGGTTCTCAGTGCACTACCTTCAACTCTGTCAAGAACAAGTCCTTCTCATGGTCTACCAAGTGGAGCTGGGCCGGTGGAAACATCCACGTCAAGAGCTACTCCAACGTCGCTCTCGAGAACATCAACAAGAAAGTCTCGGCCATCAAGTCCATTCCTACAAAGTGGACATGGCGCTACAGCGGAACCAACATGGTTTCCGATGTATCCTACGATCTGTGGCTTGCTCCCTCCGTCGGTGCTGCTAACAAGTACGAGATCATGATCTGGGTTGGAACCTACGGCGGTGCTGGTCCTATCTCCGACTCTGGCTCTACTCCCGTTGCGACGCTCACCATCAACGGTGCGCAGTGGAAGCTCTTCCGTGGACCTAATGGCGATACTACTGTTTACTCTTTCGTTGCTACCAAGAACCAGGGCAACTTTGAGGGCGATCTTCTTCCTTTCCTTACCTACCTCACCAAGAGCCAGGGAGTTCCAAGCAGCTATGTCGCTACTAGCTTCCAGGCCGGCACTGAGCCTTTCGTCGGTAAGTTTTATTCCATGGGTGTGTTTGCTCTGAAGCTAATGTGTCAGGTTCCAACTGTGTCTTTTCTACCTCTACCTACAGCCTCTCTGTCAACTAAACTGCCTGCAGTGCAGATTAGCTGGCTAGTCTTTTCTTGTACCATAAATATTTTCATTGTATATAACCTGAAATCTGTCTGTCACAATTCAATAGCCTCTGAAGAAAGAGCTTGGTATTCATCTGTCTAAACTGCTATGAAATGTCCAAGGCTATCGAATTTCAATCGTCTCAATCTTGGCTCTTCCTGACGCCAGAAACTCCGAGACCTCGCCACTCATCAGACCCATCATAAAACAACATCCAACAAAAAGGTAGTGGTCGTCCTCAGGGCGAAGTACTGCAAGCTCGTTTGAGCCTGCAAGGACACAAACCACATCTCCGGGCAACACATCATCTGGCATCGTACCGATATATCCATCTTCGGTTGTGAATAACTTGTTGCCTTCGAAAAGCCGCCCCTTAAATTCCCACTCTAATAGTACCGCTCCCACGTAGGGTTTCTGAGACCATTCCCTTGACCATTCGCTCTCCCGAACTAGACTTGTGGGTAACAGTGAATAGCCTATGCAGAGGCCTACGTCGAAAGCATAGTTTTGATACGTTTCTCTTTGGAACAAAGTGCAGCATAGTATCTCCAGGACACTTTTGCCTGTGGGATACACATCCTGTGGTGACTGTGTAAAAGTCATCACGCATCTTTGCAATCCGGTTGTCATGAGCTCGTACGATATAGGCTCGTCATAAACACTCTCTATAAGCTGGACCTTGATTCCTTTGACCCATAGACTATCGCCGACAATGTCTACAGGAAGGTGGTAGAATAACTCAGGTACTGTTTCAAGCGCGCAGCGACACTCCCAAGGGTCTCTTGAGATCCCCTTTGGTCTGTCGGCTGGTGAAAACACAGGAGCCCAGCTTGGTAGACCATAAAGGCGTTTGAGACCTACAGCACGACCGTTGAAGAAGTTGGGGATTCTGACTTGCCAGTCCTTCTCAAGGATGGCCTCCCAATTCTGCTCTATTGCCTCCCTGTTTACCCATTTCCAACGCGACAAAGCCCATGCCATGAACTCCAGATACACCTCACGAATAGACTTGGTATAGTCGGGTGTGACTGGCGAGTCTGTCACAGCCAAGAGGCCATAGACATAGTCCAACTCATTGGAAGCCTCGGAACCCATAGTGAAGTACAAGTTGAGGCGCCACATGCCAAACCCAGGTGTTGTATGGGCGGCAACTCCTCGAAACACGAAGCGCGTGAACAAGAGGTCAAAGATTTTGGAGAAGGCGAACCTGGCCCCTACATTCTTAGGTTGCTGTCCACACTCACGGCTCGTGTCATCTTTGTGTACCATATAGGCCTCTATTCCGACCAATGCAACAAGACACGAAGAATGTTGTAGAAGTCGAGACGGAGATAAGAAGTATAGTCTTCGTGCGAGGATGACCTCTTGGAGGATCCACACTCTGCTCCAAAACTTGAGCTGGCAGAAGTGGAATACAGCTCCATAAGGTCCGTCGAGAATGGAATCATATCTTAGCGCATCAAAAAAAGGATTGTCCTGTGAAAAGAGCCAGGACAGTTGGTTGGGCTCCCAAGAAGCTCTTCCGTAGCAGAGCTTGAAAAGGTCCATTTCTGAGAGACCTGTAAAGTTGATTGGTCCCACGTTTCCTTCGGTTATATGGACTACACGTTCAAAAACATCGAATGCTTTAGCAACATCGTCATCATTTGAAGAAAGCCAAGCCAAGACCATTGCCGCTGAAGAATAGATATCCGCCATCATGCTGACTTGGTGCTGCCTTTCAGTTAAATCATCTTGGTTGATACAGAGTGCATCAGCCCACAAGCGGAACTTAGAGGTATCAAGGTCGGGATCTGAGTTCCTTTCGATCTCAGTCCAATGCTTTTTCACATGCCGAAGTGCAGTAGCAAGGGTAACGGTAACTTGTCGAGGAATACCATTGACAATAATCTCTTCTGTGATTGTTGGGTCACCCCAGACATAGGAGATACAGGTGTAGTAGAGATCAGGTGTGAGGAGGACGTTGTGCAGTTTGCAGTTGACTTTGCCGCCAGGAGAGTTGGAGAGGATTTCAAGAAGACGTATCTCTCGTTGATCCTTGTTGAGGGGTTGATAGACAAGCGGAGAGACCCCTGCATCTTTGTTGGAAGAGGCCTCGGTATCTTTGTTGGGGGACGCCATCTGGTACAAGGCTGACCAACAACTGGTGAGGTTGACTTGCAGTTGGCGAGGTTGATGAAGGATGAGCAATTCTGCCTCACGAGAGATACATTATATAGGTATTCTGGGTTACACATAAGGCTGCAACTTCTCAGATTGCTTTCTACTTAACGAAAGAGTTACGCTGTGTTATAGCAAAGCAGTGTAAGCAAAAATCTCTCAAGCCCAGCGAAAGATGAGGAAACAGAGGAAGCAAGGGACAGATTGTCATTTGTTAATTCTGCTATCTAATCAATCTTCGTGATTGGGAAACAGCAAAGTCCATTCTATGGAAGTTGGTGACTGATCTGAAAGCTTCACCTCAAACAAGCTGTCAGTTGGACGATGATTGATGACTTCTCTTGCTATTAACAGGTCAATCAGCGTATTTCATATTTACCAGACAATCTCTTTCTATTACGCCTGTAATCTCAGGCTCTTTAAAGGCACAAACGAGTTCCTGTCTAGGTTGAGGCTTGGCTTGTCTTCAAGCTTGATATGAAACTTTTCATAGAGGAACCAAACGTCACAGACTGAAGCCAGGTGAAATATCAAGGGGCACTCAAGTTAGAATTTGCCAATTCAGAGGAAACAGCACAAGGAAACAACTCATTGAATAAGAACAGTGTTTGTGAGGAAGCCTATTGATGGATTGCTCTGCTTGTGGATTGTTCTGTTGACTTCTCGGTATGATGATATGTATTCTTGATTGCATCTCAAACTTGGGGCATATGCTGTGATTCTAGATTGTCTATAGGGTCAACCCAAATACATTTTGATTGTTGGCTCTGTCTTGGTTTGGCAAGTCAGACAACAATATTGCACAGTGCCAAACACGACAAACACCTCACACCTTTACGTCGATAAACACAGTATTACAGCGTCGCACAGAAAGGATTGGTGACAACTCGCTAAAGTCAAGACGTCACTCAATGTTTGCTAAGAGAGCTTTCTTTAGCCAAGCGTCTTATGGCAAGCTAGACAGAATTTTCTCCCAAATATTGAGCCCAAGCCAATAGCTCTCTGGCCAAGACGCGCCGCATAAACTCTCTACCAATCGGCGAACATGATTGATGGATCAGATAAGATTAGACAATGAATCCACGCTAAGACAGCATTGGAATGCTCTACCTAAGACTGTGTCTAGTCTAGTGGCTTGAGTAAAAAACTCAATGCTTGATGCCAAGAAACACATTACACAACGTCCAAGCTTAGTTCAACCGAGGAACCGATATCCTCCGATGTCGCAAGAACAACAAATCGAAGGATCAAGAGCTGTAGTGGATGTGATGCAGCAGAGATCGACGACCAAGTGGGTTGATGCATGCACACTCAAATGCCTACGACAGTCACAATCACAATGAGACGTTATCAGATCGATCCCACGGTCACTGACACATTCTCTCTTCAAAGTTCACCCCACGTTATCCTCAATCCTTTGCTGACATGTTATCCTCGGCCGGCAATTTCTCTCATCCCGCGGCACTTTGACACAAAGTCGCGTGTCCAAACCTCCTAATATCCGATACCCCGTCCCCTAGATCCCTTCTAGACCAAGCTTAGTGGATATTCCATCAAATTTTTTTATTTCCGCCAAGGAATTTCGGGACCCGACGATGTGGAATGATGACCCAAAGAGGAACTCATCCGTCCACCAAGCACTCACTATTAGACCAGCCAAGAGACGGATTCTCAAGTGGCATGTTATCAATCAGTCCCTTAACCCAAAGCAGCTTATATCCGCGTCATCCAGGTGCACTATCAGATTTTTTAACCCTTCACTTGTGGACCAGAGCGAACGTTGCGTTGCAGTTTGCGGACAGCGCCGAGGGGTTGACGATCCCTTCCTTTTGGAGGATGCATCGGCGGAACCGCAGGCAGCTGTTTATCATCCTTGTCCTCTGTGATTTGACAGAGAAGGAAATAATGTCTGTGGATCAGTGGGTTTTGTCACCCTCGGCTGACTTGACTCACGCCAAGACTGGAGAATCGCTAATCAGCTTTGTGTTCTGTTTACGGATATACGAAAGTTTATTGTGTTGGAGATCAATATGTCTCTTGATGAGCTTGTACTCCATGATGGCCTCAGATAAAGTGATACCATTGGGCAGTGCGCATAATTGAGTGCCAGTAGACATCATCTGCCACCATCATCATCACCAAAAATCCCCGTCGCTGCACGCTACGGACGACACTAATATAGCGCATGCATCAGTGGTTCCATGACGCCCCTCCCTATCAGATCCTCCGAAAAGTCTTCACTCACTCGGCACGTTAAAGTTATCTAATCAATCTCAAGTGGATCTACCCTCTCATCCTATAAACCTTCCATCCTCCCCCCCAATCAACTCCTCCACCATGCTCTCCCCTCTGCCTCTGTGCATGAACTCCTCACCATGTCCTCCCCAGATAAATCCCCCGAAAACGACCATGGCCATGAAGTCCCCTCTTCAGCCGCCGACGCCGTCCGGGACATCACGTCCCCCGGTGTCCAGCGCATCAAGGCCATGTCCGAGGTGATCACCCTCACCGACCGCATCTTCATCTTCTTTGGCGTCTTCCTCATCGCCTACGCCTACGGTCTCGATGGTACCGTGCGCTACGCCTACCAGCCCTCTGCGCTCAACAGCTTCGAGGAGCATTCGCTTCAGTCCTCCGTTAATACCCTCCGTGCCGTCATCGCAGCAGCAGCTCAGCCCACTGCGGGAAAGATCGCAGATGTGTTTGGTCGTGTGGAACTTATCTGCATCTCTGTCTTCTTTTACACCATTGGAACTGTCATTGAGGCCGCGGCGCAGAATTTGGATACGTACTCTGCTGGTGCGGTTATCTACCAGATTGGGTATACCATGATTCTCTTACTTGTGGAAGTCATCATCGGAGATATCACGTCTGTGCGATCGCGATTGTTCTTTAGTTACATCCCCGCTCTGCCCTTCATCATCAACACCTGGGTTAGCGGCGATGTCACAGAAGCTGTCCTTGGAGCCACGACCTGGCGATGGGGAATTGGCATGTGGTGCATCATCTACCCCGTCTGCGCCCTCCCCCTCATCATCAGTCTTCTCGTCGTTGGACACCGCGCCAAGAAGCAAGGCCACCTCGTCGGCTACCGCTCTTCGTTCCAACAGCTCGGCTTCAACAAACTAACCGTCGAGCTCTTCTGGCTTCTCGACATCATCGGCGTGATTCTCCTCATCGCCGTCTTCGCCCTGCTCCTCGTCCCCCTCACCATCGCAGGAGGCTTCGAGAGCAAATGGTCAGACCCTCAGGTCGTAGCCCCTCTCGTCATCGGCTTCGTCTGCATTCCCGTCTTCGTCGTATGGGAACTCCGCGCTCCTCACCCCCTGGTGCCCTTCCACCACATGAAGGACCGCTCCGTCTGGGCCCCCATGGGAATCGCATGCATGCTCAACTTTGCCTGGACAATGCAGGGCGATTATCTCTACACCGTTCTGCAGGTCTCCTTCAACTTCAGCATCAAGGCCGCTACACGGGTTCAATCGCTCTACTCCTTCGCAAGTGTCATCACCGGCACAATTCTCGGTCTTATCGTGTACAAAGTGCGCCGCTTCAAGATCTTCATCGTATCAGGAACATGTCTTTTCCTCGTCGCATTCGGTCTTCTCATCCGATACCGCGGCGACCCCAGCTCCGACAACAAATCTGGTGTCATTGGTGCACAGATTCTCCTCGGTATCGCGGGTGGTATGTTCCCATACCCCGCGCAAGCCTCGCTCCAAGCCTACGTTACCCACGAGCGACTCGCCGTCATGACAGGTCTGTACCTCGCGCTGTACCAGGTCGGCTCGGCCTTTGGAAATGCCGTCTCGGGTGCCATCTGGACTCAGGTTCTCCCTGTGCGACTTGCCCAGAGCTTCTCCAGCTTCGGAAATGAGACACTCGCAGTGTACGCCTACTCTCAACCTCTGTCTGCCATTATCGACTTCCCTGTTGGTTCTGAGGAGCGGGATGCCATGATTGATGCGTACAAGCATGTCCAGCGCCTGCTTACCATCACTGGTATTTGTCTTTGTGTTCCTCTCATCGCGTTCTCGCTGTGCTTGCGTAACCCCAAGCTCACCGACCAGCAGAACTTGGTTGAGGATGAGAAGCCCGGTGCGGCTACTGAGCGCTCTTCGGCATCTGCTTAGAAAAGTCAAAGTATCTAAAAGTTGTATGTAATGTTGTAATATGGTAATTGATCTAGCCTGGGGCTTTTTGTTTAACTTTCTGGTCCTCTGAACATGTCATGAATTGACCAACTTGGTTGAAGTTTATTTATGCTCTGTAAAGTCGGGTTCTCTTGTAATACTTTACAAACCCAATTGAGGTCAGTCTGGGCGTGATTGCATGAATTGGTCAATTGCTATGCACGCCAGACCTGCCCGAGACGCCTTCATTCACCTCGAAGCTCGGCGAGATCAGCTCTGGGTGCAAGCCAGGTTCTTCTAATCTCATGATTGAAGCGGCTGAAGCTGTACTTGACGTCCACAGAAACAGACTCAAACCCAATTGATCCTCACGATTGACGCACTGCGACACTCAAGTCATTCGACAGAGCTGTAGAAATGCCTGTCAAGAGTCCTCAGCTGAAAAAAAGGCCAAGAACTAATAAATTGTGTGATATCCAACACGTACCTGCATCTCCGAATCAATCACCAATCATCCCCCCCAAGAATGTCGTCCCGCTGCAAGACACCTCATCTCATCTCATCACAATGCAAGGAACAAGGAACAAGCTTATCTTGTCGTCTAACTCTGTCCAACCTACGAAAATCCCCAATCCATCCCGTCTACACCCATTCACCTCATTTTCACTCTCGGAACATTTCTTCCAGTCTATTATTTCTTTCGGCTCATCTTTATCGCATCATTATCGTCTACATGTCATCAAGCCATCCCCTCTCCCAACCCAACCAATCCATTCTCTCCCCCAACGGTCGCATCAACGGGCCTCTCGTATTCTCTGCATGTAAAAAAAAAAAAAAAAAACCTCCGAAGATACCGTTTCTCCCACAGCATGTGGTTCGTAAGCCATTGTGACACGTGTTGATAAGGTTCTCATCTAAGAGTACGAGATTTCCCCCCCAGCACCTTAAATTCTTGGCTATTTAAAGGTTGCATCAAGGATGATCCTTTCTCTGTGGCTTGCGATATTGACGGGCCTCAAAAATATCTGGTAATATATTGGTCTCGTCAGCCGATCTTAATCTGTTAGCAGTGGTGTTTTATGCTGTGCTACACCAGAAGCTAAAATGGCTTACGCCGCAAACTCGCTGCACTGAGACCTCGAGAATTCATTTTTCGAAGCATTATACTGGTAAAAATGGGTATATAAGATATGTCTTTGTCGTTCAATATTGGATCACCAAGTGGCCAAAAGGCATCCGTTCGTTACAGTCATTCGTTTAAACCCTCATGAAGTCATTCACTATCCTCCTCGCCTTTCTGGCAACTTTCGCCATCGCATCCCCATGGCCCTCCCTCTTCAGTCGTTCTCTAGACAAAAGACAAGCTGGACGATGTGGAACTGGCTACGAAACAGTCTGTGGACCGAATGAATGCTGTTCTAGCGCTGGGTAAGTCACTCACTCCCCTTTCAATCACATACTGACCTTGAAAGATGGTGCGGAACTGGTTATCTTTACTGCTCTGCTCCCGCGTGTCAGATCGAGTACGGTCCTGGCTGCGACGCAAACGTTCGTCCAAGTGGCCCTGATACAACGAATCTTGCTCGTCCGAAAGTAGGGAGTATTCCGTATGGTCAAGCTATTTATCGGTGTAACCGCAACGGAGACATTGCGTTGACGTATGATGATGGACCTTATACTTATACTGAAGACCTTCTCGATCTCCTCCAGGTACGTCGCCCACTTAATTCTTTTATGTCACTAACACTCGCAGCGATACAATGCCAAAGCAACATTCTTCATCACCGGTCGCAATCTCGGAAAAGGCGCTATCAATGACCCAGATACACCATGGCCAGGTCTCATCCGGCGCATGGTTCGAGACGGCCATCAAATCGCCAGTCACACATGGTCCCATCAGCGTCTCACGACCTTGAGCCGCTCTAAATTCTGGAACCAGATGATTTACAACGAGATTGCCTTTGCTGATATTCTTGGTTACTTCCCAACTTACATGCGTCCTCCATACTCTGCCAGCAATACCACTACAGATGCATGGCTGGATGAACTCGGGTACCATATCACGTACTTCAATCTGGATACAGAAGGATATCTACACGATAGTCCGAATATGATTGATACATCCAAGCAAATCTGGGATAACACCGTCGAGGGTCGAAGTCCAGCTACCAACAAATGGCTTCAGATCGAGCATGATCCCGTGTATCAAACAGTCTACAACCTAACAGAATACATGCTCCGCTCCATCCGCCGCAACAACTTCACCGCCGTAACAGTAGGTCAATGTCTCGAAGACCCCCCCTCAAACTGGTACCGCACCGTCTCGTCCTCCCCCTCTCCCACATCAACATCCTCATCATCCCCAACATTCCCTGCCACGACAAACGGTCGCTGCGGCTCACGACACGGCGGCGCAACATGTCGCGGGGAGCCCAACGGCGAGACATGCTGCTCCCAGAACGGCTGGTGCGGCGGGACGATCGATCACTGCGGGAGAGGATGTCAGCCTGTGTTCGGGACGTGTAGCGACACGCCTGAGCCTGCGGCGCCGGGGAGATGTGGAGCTGCGCATGGAGGGGCGAGGTGTACGGAGAGTGGATGGGGATGTTGTTCGAGAGCGGGATGGTGTGGGAATACGACTGATCATTGTGGGACGGGCTGTCAGGGAGATTTTGGGACGTGCAATTAGTGTGTCTATGGTGTAATTAATTGGGTATATAGATAGAGAGTATAGAGGGCTAGACTAGGTAATATGTTGGAGAGTGGAGGAGGATGACGAGAAAGATGTAATATTATTCCCGAGTAAACCCCGATCCCATCAATTGTGATGGCAATGCTCGGAATGAATTATGCCGACCCTTGGCTGGTGTTTAGAGCGTTGTGATGAATTTAGTGGTACTAATTAATTTCAGGGGCACGCCATTGCAAGCCACGAGCGTGATGCTTAATTTGGCGGAAGCTTGTTGACATTGACACTGGTCATTTGACAAGGCATACTCTCCCTGCTCTACTATAACATATCCCCTTGCCTCTTTCAGCTCTTTGGAGGCCTATTGTCAGAATTTAACTCTATGCAGCATTCTCTCGCACTCAATACGAATACTACATTCCACGGCAATCGGCACTCAGACTCATTGATGTAAACACTCTCCGCACTAAAACGCACGCCAAGTCTTCAGCCCCAGACAACAGCGCGTTTGATTGGTCAACTTATACGCTATTCTTTCAGCTCAGGCTTTTGATTGAACGCTAAAAACATTGCTTTACCCCTGAGTGTGCTGTAGGGCTGATTTGTGACTGGATCACGGCACATGGACTGTCACTAATATCACATTGGCGAGACATGGTGAATCCTTTGGGCGGTGGGTGGAAATGAAGTGAGACTAGTTATGGTGCTAGAGAGGTCATTTACAGGGGAATGTAAACCATTAAAGGAATGCTGTATCCTCTTGTTCTGCTGTCTCTTCCTCACCACTCTCTATCTCAAATCTATCTTCAGTCTATCTCAAGTTCAGATACCTCAGACCTTCAAAATGCAGTCCATCATCCTCACCTCCCTCCTCGCCACCGCCGTGAGCGCCAACTTCATGGCCCATCCCCTCATGAAGCGCGATCTCCTCGCTCCTCGCGCAACCGCCCCAGCCGGCGGCGTCACAGAAGAGTGCCAAACCGCCATCCTCGACGTCTACAAGACGCTCCCCACTCCTCCCCCCGCCATCGTCTCCGACATCACGAAGAACCCCCAGACAGACCCCTGCTCCTTCAGCACTCCCGCCTCCCTCTCCAAGGACTACGCCAGCTACAGCTCCGAGATCGTCAGCTGGTACAGCAAGCACGAGGGCGAGATCAAGTCTGCGCTGTCCGAGTGCCCTGCGCTGAGCCAGTACGCCACCGCCGTTCCTGTCTGCGCTACTGCTGCTCTTGGTGGAAAGGGCAGTGGTTCTGCGGATGCTACTACTACTGCTGGGAAGGCTGAGAAGACTTCTGCCTCTGGTGACAAGACCACTGCTGCTGCGGGTGACAAGACTTCTGCTGAGAGCGGGGCTTCTGCTTCTTCTACTTCTGCTTCTTCTTCTGCTTCTGCTGTTGCGACCAACGGTGCTGCTCGTGAGGGTGGTTTCATCTACGCTGCTGCTGCTGTTGCCGGTGTTGTCGTCGCTGCTCTGTAAGAGGCCTTTGACGAGGAGAGATGGTTGGTTATCTATGAGATTTAAGTTTATCTGCTTTTAATACAAGACATGTCTCTTTCGCAAACCTCGTCCAAATGTAATCAAGCATATGTGAATGTCGTCTCAATATAGTCATGACATCTAGTCTAGTGTTTGTCCATCATCCAACCGCTTGAGTGTAACGCCACATCCATGGTTTAATCTCACGACAGTCTAAGCTTATTTTGATGATTGTCATTCTTGACTCACAGGCACTTGATTTGCTATGTCAAGCAAGAAGTACTAACAAACAACGAGCAAGTGTCGACAGTCCATCACAGTCCCTCCTGCCAAACGCCGCAACACCGAAGATGAGATGACGAACCGTCACATGAAGCTTAAGTCCTTTCCTCAGTTTCAAATACCGTTTGATCTGCATCTTTCATCTTTCATCATTCGTCAATACCATATCGTCTTCTTCTCTCCTTAACCAGAATCATTCAACCTACAGCTTTAACCATGGCCGCAAAACTCACCATCGCCGACAAGCTCGGCCGCGGGCTCACCAACAGCCTCGCTTTCGTAACTCGCAAGTGGAAGATCATCCTGCCAAGCTATATCATCATCATCTCAATTGGCAGCGCTCTTCTCTACTTTCACCTCGGTCCGTCTCCTCTATTCCTCATCTCTCTCCCCTCAATAACATCTACTAACACCCTCAGAAGAAAAACAACCCTCCCTCGACACCCAAAGTCCCCTCACAGGGAGATGCTACCACCAACAACGCACCGCCGTGATTCTCTCCCTCCTCTTTGGAATGCTCGGTGTCGACCAGTTCTACGCCCATCATTGGCTTCTTGCCGTGTTCAAACTACTCACTCTCGGTGGGTTAGGAGTCTGGGCGTTTGTGGATATGATCCTATGGATTGTTGGCGGTGTGTACTGGACGCCTGGATGCCCTGAGGCCCCTGAGGCTAGTCCCAACGGCGTATGCTGCCGCCCCCCTCTGTGACTCTTCCTCCGTAGTTGAGACGTAGCTGGAGTGAGCAGTCACTTATCATTCTTTGTCGTTGTATTGCATTAGGGTTGTTGGTGAGATTACGGTGGTTTGGTGATAGGAATTAAACAACAATCGCAAGGTCATTCATTCTTGGAGTTTGTAAATGCCCGTCGACTTACACGGAGTGACTGAAGCTGCAAGTCTACGGCACAGTATGCTTTTTGAGATAGCTCAGCCTCATCTTCAGCTTGTACACCTTGACATACTATAGTACACACCAGACCCTGAGAAAGCGTGATAGTAAGACTAAACACCATTTCAGCATCCAGTTGGGGCTTGCCTTCAATAAAGCCACTTCAGAAAGGCACATCTAAACCCCCCGTCCGCCAACACAGCCATGTCATTAATGTCACACATGTCACTACAGCACAAAACCCCATCACACGTCACAAATAACTGCCATGTTTCTTTCCATTATACTCATTGATGCCATAGCAACCCTGACGAAATGACCAATCCTTTTCTACACCAGCCATCTAAGCATAAAAAGCACATATCACTCTTATTCCTCGTCCTCCTCACTCTCCTCATCCTCAGCTTCCGGCTCACTCTCGGCCTTCTGTCCATTAACGGGCTCCGCCACACTAACGCCGCCCTCCTTCTCAAGTTTGAGCCACTCGTCCCACTCAGGGAAGAGCTCGTCGTCCTCACCAGGAACGCCGATCAGCTTGGCCACCCTGGCCTTCTTGTTCTTCTCCAAGTTCTCCTTCCACTCGTGTACTACCGGCACAGTCAGACTGGGCTGGTAGGTTTGGGAGAAGAGGACGGCTTCGGCGAGACGGCCTGTCTCGGTGAGGATCTTTGTGCAGGCTTCGATGTTGCCGAGGAGCCATTGGCATGAAAAGGCGACGTTGTGAGAGCCGGCTTCTTGTGCTTGGGCCGCAAGAGCAGCGAGACCATCGCGGTCGCCTGTTGATGAGTGGAGAAGCAAGAGAGATCCGAGATCCTTGGCGTGGGTGAAGCACTCAGCAGCAAGGGCGACATCCCAGGCTGATAGAGCAGCGTCGCCAACAGTCTTCCACTTGTGATCGGCATCAGCCTCACGGGCAAGGTCCAAAGCGATAGCAAGCTCATTCAATGCCAAGGCAAGCTCAAACTTGTGCTCAGGATCTGTCGCAACCTCCAAGGCAAGCTCCTTATGGCCTTGACCTTCCAAGAATCGCGCAATCTTGTTGAGTTGGTCGTGGGGAATTGTTGGTAGCAGCTCAGCGGCTGTCTCCATATCCTCTCGGAGGACAAGAGTCTGGTACTCGAGAACGGGAAGTGACAGGCCGAAGGAAGTGACGTTGACATCCTTGTCGGCAAGGTAAATTCGAGAATCGCGCTGAATGTAGCCCAGGATGTACTGGGCCTTGTCAAAGTGGGAGACAGTGTAGGTCTGGTCGCCGACAAGGTAGTTGAGTCGGTTAGTGCTGTTGGTGTAGATGAAGCAGTCGCCGATCCATTCGCCAGTTCGGACACTATATCGTTAGCATGGCAGATTAAAGGGGAACGGGGGACATACGACTCGCTAATGTCAGTGATAACCTCAAACGCGGCCTCGACACCATCCTCCTCAACTTGCCCAGACTGGACAGCCTCAACATAGTTCTCGCGAGAGAATCGCAGAACGTAAAAGGTATCCTCACAAGCAATTGTCACCAACTCGCCACTGTCGGACCAGTAGACTTGCTTGGGCTCAACCTCAATTCTTCGAACGAGACCACCAGTAGCCCAGTCAAAGAAAGAGACACCACCTTGACCTGTGACACCGAGAAGAACGCCACCATGGAGTCTCTCGGCCTGGAAACCAACATCGAGTC
Source organism: Fusarium sp. NRRL 25184 (assembly GCA_013755755.1). Lineage (NCBI taxonomy): Eukaryota > Fungi > Ascomycota > Sordariomycetes > Hypocreales > Nectriaceae > Fusarium > Fusarium sp. NRRL 25184. The sequence continues at coordinate 17,305 of JABSSZ010000141.1, read as the reverse complement.
CGCCGCTCTTCTCAACAAAGTTCTTGAAGATCTTGACGCTCATGGCTGACTCTCGGATAGCAAAGTCATTACTGTTTTCCTTGGAGGCCCAGGCAAAGTCGAGTGCTGAACCGAAAGCCTTGTTTCGCCAGGCGAGGGCAGTGTAGATGATGTATTCGCCATCACCGCAGACAGCGACGAATCGACCGTTGGGGGAGTGGATAAGCGTTTGGGGGTAGACTTCGCAGGTACCGAGATCCTTGGTAGGGAGGGAGATTGGCTCGTTGTCCTTAATAGAGGCATCTATCTTGTTAGCTTAATACAGTACTGGTACAGTACATGTGTACATACCTCCTCCCTTAATGATTGAAGAGACAACCTCGTTGTGTCGGGCCCAGATGAGCTTGCCGGACGCATCCATGGAAACAGCAGGCTCCTCACGACCAAGCTTGACAACAACAGCACCATCATCGAAACCAACAGCGACACCCTGCTTGCCCTTTTGATACGAGACACACCAAGCTCGCTCTAGACTGTAGTTAAGGGATTGCTCGAATCGGTAGGTGTTGGCGTGCCATATTCTTATCGTACCGTCCTCGGAACCGGAGATGATGACTGGCAATTCGGGGTGATAGCAGGCAAACGAAACGTTGTTGGTGTGACCTTCGAGGGTAGCGATCAGGGACTTTGTGGTGTAATCCCAAATCTTGACAGTTCGGTCATCAGATGTGGTGAGGAGATAGGGCTTGTCGGAGTGAGGGTAGTAATCGACGTGGTTGACACCCTTAGTCTCATGTGCCTCGAGGGTGAAGTTAGGAGTAGAAGAACCAAGACTCCAGATCTTGACAGTTCGATCAAGACAAGCCGAAGCAAAGGTGTTTGTATCCTTGGGGTTAATGGCCAAACCCATGACATAGTGACCATGGCCCTCAAAGACCTGCACACACTTCCAACCCTTCTCCCAATCCCAAAGCTTGATGGTCATGTCATCGGAGGCAGTCAAGACGAACGGCTGTGTGGGGTGAACGGCGATAGCTCGAATGTAGTCGGGGTGCGCCTCGAAAGAGGTGATCTTTTCGGAAGTGTTGTAATTGTAAACTCGTAGTTGGAAGTCATCAGAACCGCAGACAATCCAGTTTTTCCTGGCGATGAATCGACCGGCGCGAACGGGGACATCGGTGAGCTCAAAGGTCTTGACGATCTGTTGGGTTTCGTGGGACCAGATGTAGACGTGGCCTATACTGTCAGCATTGGATCTCGAGCTGCGAGGTGCACATACCGCTGTAGAGGGTTGTGAGAATCCATGGCTCGTGAGGATGAAAGTCAATGCCCTTGACTCGCTCACTGCGAGCGTAGAGCTGGCGCTGTATTGCGAAACGTGTCAGCTCAAATCGCACAAGTAGAGCTGCCGCCGCAGATATTGAGTGCGCTCGCTGTAGATAGCATGACACCAATCATCGGGCGCATTCTGCAGATCCCCAAACTGACCTTGACGTCTAACTTCATCTTGTCGTGTGTCGTCGCTGTCGCGTTGCGCAGTTGAAGTTGCAAGCTGTCCAGCAAGGGCGGTGATATCGAGGTAGTGGGGTCGAAGTTAAGAATCCCTGAAGGAGGCTACCATGCGGGAGGACAGTGGTCGCAAGTGCACAGAGTTTGGGGGGGAATATAATTAAAAACAGAGGGTCAACCGCTAATCGTCAATCGTGATGTTTGAATTGACAAAGCTTGAGCTTGTGTATATTGATTTGGAGCTCCCCGAAATGTGTCCTGCCTGCCAGGCTGGCCATGGATGTGGTGTTGGCCTGAAGTGTCAGGCTCCACCTCCTTATCCCTTCTTATCAGGGATACTCCAGAAAAGGGGGTTGTAGGGTAGTTGGTTGAGACTGAGAACTGAATGAGATATCAAGACATTGAGAATCAAGTGCTTGCTGGAATGAAATGGGCTTTTTTACATGGCATCTTTCTATACTTTTTTCTTTTCTTTAATTGATTTCCTTGGTTGAGTCGTTCCAGTCGGGTGAGTGAGGTCAATTGATAACGCTGTACCGTCTTGTACAGCATTGCACATTCTCAGCCATAAGCATCTAGCCATATGAAGAGGAGATTTGACAATCCTTAGACAAATTTGCCCCTATGCAGCAATAACCAAAAAATATTCTGATTCTGTTTATAGACCCTCCACAACTCAGCCAAGATATCTCGACACGCGTCGTCTTCGTACAGTACATGATGAAAAGTGTGGCTGTACAACAAGTTGGTTGCTTCACATCAACCATATCAGCACTGTATACCAATTGCCGCTCTTTGGCTGCTGGCTGCTTGGGCATTAATGGCATTGTATATGAACTAGTCTCGCTTCTCCTTCTCATTTACCCCTTATGTTATGGGTTATTTGGCTGGACCTCGCTCTAGGCTCATTCTCTAGCTGATCAACAAAGCTAGAGCCCGTGGCTGTGGCTTAATAAAATCGACCTTACGGGATTACTCCAGACCATCTCCACAGTCTGAGCTCCTGTGTCGCAGACTGAGACACTGTGTTTCTAGCACCAAAATAGCACTACCAGCGACCCTAGCTCACAGTGCGGGCTACCCACGGGAAGATCCACCTTGTCTGCTGTCGCCCAATGGGCCTTGGATGTCATGGCAATCCCCTTCTCCCATTCATCCCCCGTATCCACCTCATTCATATCTCGGCTGGTCTTGTCTCGGGCTCTTGTGCTTCGCCTCCTCCTCATATTCAACATCTGCCATCTTTGTTCAATTTGAACCTCCTTTCTCTTCCAACCAGTCGGCACACAGTCTCCTTTCGTCTTGTCGACTTGCGATTCTTCATACAACCAAACAGCGGCCGGTTTACGCTTCCACGCATGCGGGGTTACAAATCATCCATCTGTTGAACACTCTGCCACGCCATCAGCCTCTTGCTTGATCAGGAGTTTGTCAGCGCGCAGTGAATACTCGTTGCTTGACTCTTTGATCCTGCAACACTAGTTGGCTGTCGATCCTTGACCCCAACCATCAAATACCTCGTTGACATCAACAACAATGTCTTGGAAGCTTACCAAGAGTAAGTCTACATGTCCGATATCTGTCGCATCACTAACATCCGTCAGAGCTAAAGGAAACCCATCTGGGTCAATCCTTGAGCCCCTTCTCTCGATCCCCCTCTACTTCAACAATCACCGAAAAGGAAAAGGATGGCCAGGCTAGCGGCGCCGTTACACCTACAACGGAGAGTGCCATAGGTGAGCAAATTGGATTGGAGTACCGTCAGTATCTGACTTGAACAGCTGCCTCTGAGGCCATGACACAGGCCCCTGTTGTCAAGCCCCCCAAGCCCGGTATTCTCGTTGTCACCATCCACGAAGGTCAAGGATTTTCTCTTCCTGAGCAGCACCGAAGTGCTTTTGCCTCGTCACACCAAGGATCGATGTCTTCGTCCAACGCTCTTGGAATGTCTGGCTCTGTTCGACCAGGATCCTCACAACGTGTCGCCGGATCATTTGTTAACGGCAGTAACCGACCGCACTCTTCCGCTGGCGGCTTCAGCGGCATCCCCACCAACCACGGCCGAATTTCCGGAAAGTACATGCCATACGCCCTCCTCGATTTCGACAAGGTCCAGGTCTTTGTCAACTCTGTCGATGGAAACCCTGAGAACCCTCTGTGGGCCGGTGGAAACACCCAGTACAAGTTCGATGTGTCAAGAGTGACAGAGCTCGTGATCCACCTGTACATGCGCAACCCGAATGCGCCACCCGGATCTGGACGAAGCCAGGATATCTTCCTCGGCGTTGTCCGCATCAACCCCCGATTCGAGCAGAGACAACAACACGTGGAGGACCCCAAGGCCAGCAAGAAGGACCGCGAGAAGGCTGCTGCTGAGCACGCAGCGCGCCATGGTCACCAAGGTGTCGAGTGGGTCGACGTGCAATATGGAACTGGTAGAATCAAGGTTGGTGTCGAGTATGTTGAGACTCGAGAAGGTAAGCTCACGATTGATGACTTTGAACTGCTCAAGGTCGTCGGCAAGGGCAGTTTCGGCAAGGTCATGCAGGTACGCAAGAAGGACACAAGCCGAATCTACGCTCTCAAGACAATCCGAAAGGCGCACATCATTTCGCGATCCGAGGTCGCCCATACACTCGCCGAGCGATCTGTGCTGGCACAGATCAACAACCCCTTTATCGTTCCTCTCAAGTTCAGTTTCCAGTCACCGGAGAAGCTTTACTTTGTTCTCGCCTTTGTCAACGGAGGAGAGCTGTTCCATCACTTGCAAAAGGAGCACCGATTTGACGTCAACCGGTCCCGCTTTTACACTGCTGAGCTTCTGTGCGCCTTGGAATGTCTGCACGGCTTCAGCGTCATTTACAGAGATCTCAAGCCCGAGAACATTCTTCTGGATTACCAAGGCCATATCGCTCTTTGCGACTTTGGTCTCTGCAAGCTTGATATGAAGGATGAAGACCGCACCAACACATTCTGTGGTACACCCGAGTACCTCGCTCCAGAGCTGTTGATGGGTCAAGGTTACAACAAGACCGTCGATTGGTGGACTCTTGGAGTCTTGCTGTATGAGATGTTGACAGGTCTGCCACCTTTCTACGATGAGAACACCAACGAGATGTACCGCAAGATTCTATCAGAGCCTCTTCATTTCTCTGATGTTGTTCCCCCAGCTGCCAAGGATCTTCTCACCAAGCTCTTGAACCGCAACCCCGAGGAGCGACTTGGTGCCAATGGATCAGCTGAGATCAAGGCGCATCCTTTCTTCCATGCTATTGACTGGAGGAAGCTTCTACAGCGCAAGTACGAGCCTACATTCAAGCCCAGTGTGGTATGTACCTTTTGCCCGTCTCTCACATTGAATCCTACTGACATTAGCAGGCCGACGCTCTGGACACTGCCAACTTTGACCCCGAATTCACATCCGAGGCCCCTCAAGATTCTTATGTCGAGGGCCCCATGCTCTCTCAAACCATGCAGAACCAATTCCAAGGATTCAGCTACAACCGTCCGATCGCTGGACTGGGAGATGCAGGCGGCAGTGTCAAGGATCCATCATTTGTTGGTAGTTTGACAGATAACCGATAAATGGCTGGGCTGGGTTGGAAGAGAGACAACCGGTAGACAGCGAGCAGGACTGGCTGACTCGGACATGGTATCAGTCTTGTCAATGAGCCGGCAGAGGAGGGGAACACGTGTAAGCCATGATAAGGACAACCTAGGAGGTGGAAACCTAGAGGATGAATGTAGATAAGAAGCCTTTATTTGCTTTGGCGTGTTGGAGTTTGATACACTCGTTAGTTCTGTGGATATGTCATTCTGTTAATGTAGATTGTCTTTCCGTGACGTTGTATAGACGACCTCCCTGTTCATTGTTTATTCTTCTTTCGTGACAATGCTTGCTGCTTCGATCATTGTTCTGAGGCCATCATGCACAATGAGTCCTAGCACCTTGCTTCACTGAACTCAAGGCACTCATTGTCTTTCGACATCAACACAAACTTGCTCTGCAACTGACCTGAAGAGACCATTCATAACCTTAAACTTGGACCTCGAAACCATAACCGATCAATTTCTACGTTTAAGCTCCAACGTCGCCGCTCGACGCTATTCAGTAGTACGACTCTAATTTGTCTTTCCAACGACATTCGCCACAACACCATATCTTCCAGTATACAGCCGTTTTCAAGACACAACAAACAGACGGAAATGACGGACAAAAAGCAAAAAGCAATGCTCACTGCAGGGTTCGAACCTGCGCACATTAAATGTAGCAGAAACCTCAGCAGTTGAGAGCTTAAGTCTGCCGCCTTAACCACTCGGCCAAGTGAGCTATTGAGAAAGACGTGATTTCTCGAGCCGTAGCAGGAGCTAAGTTTAGTTTCGCTATCCTCAGTTCCATATTGCGAGTTCAGTCTTAGGATCACGCTTTGGGGCTCCATGAGGCTTTTTCGGAAAACGTTGGGGGTTTTTATGATGGATGAGGGATATCATGACAACCCATGCTTGATGAGTCTAGGCTATAGGCTGAATGAAATGGAAAAGTTTTAATTGAGGCTGAGATCGGAGAGATTGCCGGTGCTGGGGGAAAGGTGAGAGTCAGCTCGGTCAGGACATCGAGCAGTTGTTTACTACGTTGTTAGTCGATATGCTGTATGCTGTATTCAATTCACAATAGACTGTACTCGATGTCACTGAGATACTATCTAACATGTTCTAACCTTGTGATTGACAAACTAGGATCTACTAGGAAACTGATAAAGACATCTCACGATAAATAAGCTGTCCTCGGTGTCTCAGCCGGAGGTGATGCGGGACAACCACGGCGAGTGCGCGGCATAACCGGAGCCCCTTGACAGTATGTAGAGCCTCCACTGAGATTATGACGCATGCAGGATAAAGTAACAAGAGGCTAATATGAATGATTATGGAGACATGACGAAAAGATTTGGAAAAGTTCAGTCAGCCAACCTTGATGATTTGTAAATTTGGTAACAATTGTTAAGTAAGGCGGGGCTAAAAGTTACTGTATAATGTTAAGCTGATGAAGAGCCTAGAGAGCTCTGGTTTTTAGCTTGGAGAGAGCATGGTGTAGCGTCATGCTGTCATTGGAGGGGTTAGCTGACATGACGGATAGAGATAGGTATAACAATTGAGGGAGAATGGCAAAATGAGTGATAAAAACATGTCATATCATTGACCTCAAGTATAGTAGCTTAAAGTGGCATCATGATAGTATCAATTAAAACAAACTGTATAGAACAAGAAAGAATTAATGATGGATGATTGAAGTGGGATGATGAATGCCCCCACTCCGCCCATGCCGCTCTCTGCAGTTCCCCCTCCCCCTCCATTGGCATCCATCGGAGCTCTACCTTACCCATGAGACGCACCCAAGACAATTCAGAGACATAACCTCATTTCCCCTCCCACTCTTTTTCTGATCTGATATTTCTTCTCTTCTCTTCTTTCCATCACCTCTATCCTTTTCTCCCATTACAATCTCTACACATCATCAATATGGCCCCCGCAAACACTCTCCCCGCCTGGTCTGACCTCCAAGCCCATCGCGACAGCGTCGGCAAGTCCTTCGTCCTGAAGGAGGCATTCGCTTCCGACCCCCAGCGATTCGACCGCTTCTCCCGAACCTTCACCTCCGACGGTGTGACCTCCGACATCCTCTTCGACTTCTCCAAGAACTTCCTCACAGATGAGACCCTCGATCTCCTCGTCAAGCTCGCCGAGCAGGCTGGCGTTGAGAAGAAGCGCGATGCCATGTTTGCCGGCGAGAAGATCAACTTCACCGAGGGTCGCGCCGTGTACCACACTGCTCTGCGAAATGTTAGCGGTTGGGAGATGAAGGTTGATGGTGTTGATGTCATGAACACAAAGGGTGGTGTTAATGAGGTTCTTGAGCACATGAAGGAGTTTTCTGAGCAGGTTCGAAGTGGAGAGTGGAAGGGATATACTGGCAAGAAGCTCACTACCATTATCAACATTGGTATTGGTGGTTCCGATCTGTAAGTCATCTGCGCGTCTTCAATGTGTGTAATGGACTGACAACTTGTAGCGGCCCTGTCATGGTCACCGAAGCTCTCAAGCACTACGGCGCCGAAGACATGACCCTTCACTTCGTCTCCAACATTGACGGAACCCACATCACCGAGGCCCTCAAGAACTCTGATCCCGAGACCACCCTCTTCCTCATCGCCTCCAAGACCTTCACCACCGCAGAGACCACCACCAACGCCAACACAGCCAAGAAGTGGTTCCTCGAAAAGACCGGCAACAAGGGCGACATCGCCAAGCACTTTGTTGCTCTCTCCACCAACGAGGAGGAAGTCACCAAGTTCGGTATCGACAGCAAGAACATGTTTGGCTTTGAGAGCTGGGTCGGTGGCCGATACTCTGTCTGGAGTGCCATTGGTCTGAGCATTGCTCTCTACGTTGGCTTTGACAACTTCCACAAGTTCCTCAGCGGTGCTCATGCCATGGATAAGCACTTCCGCGAGACTCCTCTCAAGGACAACATTCCTCTTATCGGTGGTCTTTTGAGTGTCTGGTACTCTGACTTTTTCCAGGCTCAGACTCACCTTGTTGCTCCGTAAGTCAGTTGGAATGTTGCAAGTCCACAAGCTAACAATTGTAGCTTCGACCAATACCTCCACCGATTCCCTGCCTACCTCCAGCAGCTCTCCATGGAGTCCAACGGAAAGACCATCACCTCTGATGGATCGCCTGCCAAGTACACCACTGGTAAGTGGATATCCTCCTGCACAAGACCCAGCTGACCGTCAGGCCCCATTCTCTTCGGCGAGCCCTGCACCAACGCTCAGCACTCCTTCTTCCAGCTTGTCCACCAAGGCACCAAGCTGATCCCCACCGACTTCATCCTCGCCGCCAAGTCTCACAACCCTGTTAGCGACAACCTCCACCAGAAGATGCTTGCCTCCAACTACTTCGCCCAGGCTGAGGCTCTCATGGTCGGCAAGACAGACGAGCAGGTCCGTGCCGAGGGTACTCCCGAGGAGCTTGTTCCTCACAAGCGCTTCCTTGGAAACCGACCCACGACCTCCATCCTTGTCGGCGGTGCCATTGGTCCCGCCGAGCTGGGTGCTCTGATCGTGTACTACGAGCACCTCACCTTTACCGAGGGTGCTATCTGGGACATCAACAGCTTTGACCAGTGGGGTGTTGAGCTGGGCAAGGTCTTGGCCAAGAAGATTCTCAAGGAGCTTGATGAGGCTGGTAATGGTGAGGGACACGATGCTTCTACTGGTGGACTGATTGGAGCATTCAAGAAGTATGGTAACTAAAAAAGGAGGATTGAGTGTTAATGCGTAGCGAGTGGAACGATGTTGATAATGATTAAAGATTGCATGAATAAGTTTGACGGCCTATGTTCTGGACCTGTTGCAAGTTGTGCATGAGACGTACGAGGTGAATGATGTCTCTGCACATGTCGACGCGCAAAAGTACCCTACGCGCGAGTATGATGAAGAGTGCTGTGTAGTGTTAATCGCTGTGTCTCGTGATTATCTGCATACCTTTTTCAGATTTCCTTGTTATTATCAGATGCCGATTCCATTGCAACGTCGAACACGGCACAAGTATGCCATGCATCTGCGCGATTTCTCACATTTACATATTAAATCGCAACACCTTATCACTTGCATTTATATTAATGACACGTGGAACAAAGCACCTCGGTCAAATGTGTGTTTATGTATGTTTTGTCTCGAGGTCCTTCCGTGTCTCCGGCAGATGTATGTATTTCCGCTTTGGGTAATGCCACTGCTTGAGTAAACCGTCTGCGTAGATCGGTCCATCCAAAGTATCAAGGCGTCTAAGAGCACTGCCACGGTCTGAGAGAATTAATACCGTTAGAATCCAGGTGAATTGAGAGTGCTACGTTTAAGAACATTGGCCCGTTTGAGCGTCAATGGTGAGACGAGCAGGTGAGGGAGGTTCGAGCATGTGGAGTTTTGCGGGGGAATATGGGGAAGAGGGGGGGAATATCCCTCTGAGGGTGCATAAGGTGGTATGTTTATGAGATATATCACGCAGAGACTTATCACATCGGAGTTATAACGGTGCTTTTTATCGCGGGGGAATCCCCAGACCTGAAGTGCAGCTGCGAGTGAGATGGAGGGCGGGGAAATGGAGATTACTATCGAGGCGCAGGTGTTGGCTGAAGGGAGAGTGTTGCTTGTACTTGGGTCTAGACTCTAGATGTTCAAGGTGCCGTAATGTTGATGTTGACGTGCCTTATCACGATATTGACTGTACACGGGAGTTAGTTCGGCTCATGTCGGCAACAACATGTTTATCTTCTAAGTCTGGGTTACAAAGCGACGATCTCTTGAAACAAGAACAAAGGATCGTCATTTCAAGTCACGGCATCCGAAGCGAGGTTTGCATGCAGTCAAGGTGATTCCATCTGAATAAGCCGCAGTCAAAGCGAACTGCATCCAAACATGTCTGCCAATCAATATCACGAACCAAATCTGCGAGTCCGTTCTGATTTCGTCAGTCCCAACTCCACTCACACTAGCCCTCCTCCAATGCAATCCAACAAGACACGGAAGAATTTTTGTGCAGGACTTTGTCATTGGCGAGTGTGAGTGGGTAATCTCTGACGTCGAACATGAGGCTTTTCACGATGTTCTCGTTCCCGCGTCGATGACGAGATGTTTTGAGTGGTTCACTTGCAATTTTTTTCTTGGTTGGAGATATGCTATGCTACATCGGTGTGGGATCGTGGCTTGGACCCCTAGACCCTTGAGATGAGAGACAGTAACAAACGGTTCAACCCCCTCCAACAGTGACGATGAAAATGAAGATGAAGATAGAGATGAGGATGACGGGCTTGGAATCGAGTTCCGAAATTTGTTGAGTCGTACAGGCAACGAGATTCAGCCTGAAGAGATACAGTTTCCCTTTCCCAGATCAACAGGTCCCGCGGTAACCGACCGAAGATAGACGGAAGACATCACCAATCAGAATACGGCGCTAAAACAGGACAAGGCCTGAACGGTGCATCTTGGCTCTGTTACTCCACTGACGGTTGATTCGCTGCAGCGTTATCTACGGAGGGAGGCTATGCTAGAACGGAAGCGGGCGGCGGGTTCGTCGGGGTTGAGGGCCGAACGGAAAAGGATTACGATTTGATCCGAAATGCCTCATGCCGAATGTAGTCAGATAGAGAATACGCCCTCAAAAGTGAGCCAGTTTGAGGTTGAGAGTGAGGGAATTATGCTTGAATAGTGGCATGGTTCGGTGATTCTACGGTAGAGAGAGATGAATACGGTGGCAGAAATGATCCGTTTCACCCCTGGAAAAACAGGTACCAGAGGCTCAAGGGAGGGGGAGGGGATATAACCCTGGATGTAGGATATGACGTATTAGTATGCAGTTTGAACTTCATTGGGAGAGTAAGACAATAGCGCCCGTATCTGACGGATGCAGTTGCACAGGTGATAACGATATTTGTTTACTTGTGATTACTCGTACCTGACCACGAGACAGTAACACAGAGCACGAGATACACCACAAGTCCCCTATCACTATCTCAACAATTACACGTGCTGCATCAAGCCTGAACAGTCTAGACTATGCGCCTTATAACGCTGTCATACACTCACCGGAAATATTTTGCATGTGTGATACCCCAAGCATTGCCGAAAGTCTTCACATGCATGACACCCGTTTCAACTCATCATCATCAGTCACTTTACGGATACTTTGACTAGCCTCAAAAAGCACACACGCGAAAAGCCGCCGTGAGCGCCGTCTAATTGATGTCCCATCTCCACACCCCTGCATGCATCGTGAGAACAAAGAGAGAACCCTTGTTTGGGGCTCAGACGGAGGGGAATGGCCGAAATACCGACGACGTTTGAAAAACATATGATGGTGATGATCAAGTCATAAAATTGGAAATAATAAAGGGGAGATTAAAAATGGAATTAAAAAAGGTCATAAAATAGGGGAAAGGACCATAGATCGAAAGTCATCGTGATATTGAACAAGTGATGTCAAATGCTGCCCCAGAGAAAGAGAATTGTGGAAAACCTGGGGTGTTCTGGAGGTACATCCATTGTTAGTGTTGCACTGCGTTAGAGGGAAAAAAACCACAGTCCGTCTTTTCAGCGACCCACGATGCAGACAGTCGACGTCAGAGGTGGGATTGACACGGAAACGGTTCCTTGACAAGATATGATATCCACTTTTGACGGATGGAGCAGTATCTAGATGATTCTAGGTTTAGTAATTATTTCTATTGTCTGATACCTTATTTGCAGTATATATCTCGAGAAGAAACCTCAAGATAAGTCACGGTAAATAGTCGTGGCGATATTGATCTGAATAACGAGAATACCCTGAAAATGAAGCATGTGGCGTGAGACAGGGTCCTCTTCAACAGAGGCACTTTTCGGGCAGAGGTGAGGCGAGGTTGCAGTGAGACATGCTTGCAGAACACCCCCCGGCCCCTGTGCGAACACCCTGTAGAGCGCCGGATAACCTCCGTAAGACAGTGGAGGCGGCTTCACCAGTTACGGTCGGTGAAACGGTAGAGGGGTTGATCCACATGGTGAGGTTTGTTCGTCGATGTGGTTTTATTATTTGTTTGTCAGCTTATTGGAGGCCTATTAAACAGTTGTCATGTATGAGTGAGCATGTTACTGATCTGAGCCCTTGAACTGATAATTCGTTTACGTGTCTAGGTTCGGCGAGGCTACGGTGTAATGATAACAGTGAAAAGAGACGAGAGAGAAACCGTATCCAATGGATCATCGCCGGGATTGGCACGGGCTAGAGTGTTGGATGGTTGTTTGACAAAGCAGACGGCGCCAAGCCAAAGAGTCAGAGTACTGAGGTCACCGAAAAGGACACAGAGTCCACAGTAACGATGATGGCATGGTACAGACACAGGTACTGATACAACCGTAATGTACTGTAACTGTACGGGCTGTGACTGTGACTGAGTCGGGCTGGGCTGGGGGCTGTACTTGGCTTGGTCTCCACTTGCCCGAGTTGAACTCAGACTTGACTCGGTGGGACCTGCCAGACCAGACCGGACCCATAACCCAGTCTTGACCAGGGCAGGAACGACACAGTCAGTACAGTACGTACCATGATGGCATCAATGGGTCCCCTTCCCGTCCCGTCATCGTCACCTCTGGCTCACCCTCACCCTCCAAGAAGGGACAAGGAGGGTGGCTTTGATCTAACATATAAACTCCTCTCTCCCCCCTCGATACGGTCACCGTTTTCATCCATTCCATCCATCACCACTTCACTCCTGAACACTCTTCTATTGCTTCCTATTTGAGGCGTTCGCACTCAATACATTGAGACATTCTTACTTACATACTCCCACTTACACATAAACCCCACACAACCGCAATCATGGGCAAGACTGCTGTTCACTTTGGCGCTGGCAACATCGGTATGTCTCGTCTCACCCAACGCTCTAACCTCTTATGCTAACTATTCAGGCCGTGGCTTTGTTGCCTGCTTCCTCCACAACTCTGGCTACGATGTCGTCTTTGCTGATGTCAACGGCTCAATCGTCGACCAACTCAACAACACTCCCTCATACCGCGTCATCGAAGTCGGCTCTGAAGCTACCGACGAGAACGTTATCACAAATTACAAGGCCATCAACTCGAGAACACACGAGGAGGACTTGATCGAGACCATTCGCACAGCTGAGGTCGTCACCTGCTCAGTCGGTCCCAACATCCTCAAGTTTATCGCCCCTGTCATCGCTAAGGGTATCGACCGCCGATCAACAGAAGACTCTCCCCTGCATGTCATTGCATGCGAGAACGCCATCGGTGCCACTGATACCCTTGCCGAGCACATCAAGAACAACACTGATGCCTCTCGTCTTGAGGACCACCACCTCCGAGCCCGATATGCCAACTCTGCCATTGACAGAATCGTTCCCGCTCAGGATTCCGATGCTGGTCTTGACGTGACACTCGAGAAGTTCTTTGAGTGGGTCGTTGACCGCACTCCCTTTGAGGATGTTGGTATCCCCGACATCAAGGGCATCAACTGGGTTGATAACCTTGAGCCCTTCATTGAGCGCAAGCTCTTCACTGTCAACACTGGCCACGCCACCGCTGCCTATCACGGTTACAACCGAAGAAAGCGCACAGTTTACGATGCTCTTCAGGACAAGGACATCATGGCTGAGGTTCGCGGTGCACTTATGGAGACCAAGAACCTGATCGTCTCCAAGCACGCTATTGACGAGGAGGCCCAGGCTGCTTACGTCGAGAAGATCATCAAGCGAATTGGCAACCCCCATCTTGAGGATGCTGTCGAACGTGTCGGCCGTGCTCCTCTCCGAAAACTGTCTCGCAAGGAGCGATTCATTGGACCTGCTGCTGAGCTTGCTGAGAACGATCAGCCCATCAAGTACCTCCTCGACGCTATCGAGATGGCCTTCCGATTCCAGGATGTCCCCGATGATGAGGAGTCCAAGCAGCTCGCCGAGATCATGTCCGAGAACGGCCCCGAGGACGTTGTCAAGCAGGTTTGCGGTATTCAGGACAACGAGAAGATCTTCCCTCAATTGGTCAACGTTGTCCAGCGCGTCCAGGCCGACAGCGCTGAGGAATAAGCGATTGCATTCGGTGCAATTAACTAGAAGAGATGGAGCCACGGGCATAAAGTGGCATGGCATGGCGTTTACGAGATATGACATACAATTTGCTTTAACGGCAGCATGGCGCAGGATGGACTGGGATTCAATTCGAGCCTAAGGCATGATTATAGATTGATAGCACTGAATGAATCGGTTGCTCTACTACGTTTGTTGTCTGAATGTGATGTGAATGATGCAAATGGTGATTGATCTGAATGAGTGGTTGTTCGTAACTGGGAATTGTGGCAAGATGAGGCAATTTGTCCATCGGGTCTTATGGCATTAATCACGGCCCATCATGGCGATGTCGACGTGGACATGCCGAATCAATTAATTTCGTCAACTGTCAGTTATCGCATGTCCTACCCTGCATCTGTACTGATATCGACGGAGATCGGATGTTGCGTTCCCCTGGAGTAACCAGGATCATATCTCGATACCTGGCCAACGGAGATCCGATCCCGTCGCCAACAAATGTCCTGAAACAAATTTCTCATTCGTTGTAACTTTGTCAGAAATACTCTGAGGAACGGCTTCTCATTCGTCATGAATAGTCTGAGGCATACGTCGTTATCATGAGATGGAATTCGGCCCAGTTCCCTTGACAACTCCACTAAGAGCCGCTAGCGCGACCCCTTTTAACCTTGAACTTAACCATCCGAATCCGATCGGGAGGTCCGTAATCTTGCATCAGACCACGATTTGCATATCCACACCAACCAAACACCGATCCTTGATCGCCCCACGGCAGAGGATATCCAAAGAGAAGAGACTGCTTCGTATACGATGCTCAAAACGCTGTGGCTGGCTGGCCTGGCCACTGCCTCAATCACCATCCAAGTCCACCGAGTCGAACCATTGCCCTTTAGCGCGTCGGGTATCGCTACATCAGCTGCTGATCTATTCTCGCGGAGTTGTCCAGAAGAAGCTGAAAACACAGCCTCAATCCTCGCATCATCGTTTGATGACCTCTCCGGAAGAAATGTATTCCCCTCGTCGGATGGGTTTGTGAGGGGTGCTGTTGAGGCATGGGCTAAGCACGAGCATCTTATCTTACGCCCTGATGAGATCTGGTTTGAAGTTTTGGCGCAGATAAATGTATACATGAGTACCCATTCTGAGGCTCTCCGGCATTTATTCGTTGATCACTCTGGGCGCGAAAAGATTACAGTGGAGGGGTTTTCATGGGACGGTATCATCGGTGCGTTTAGAGGGGAGATCCAGAAGAGAGTCAAGACGGGGTGGTTGTTGGATTGGATAAAACCCGGATTTAGCACTTCGACAGCGCAAGATGACGTTACGGCTACGGTGTTGATGATGGGACTGATGCAGCATTTCTTTGAGTTTGAGGGTATGATGGTATGTGGAATACCGAGTGTGACGCTTCTTGGGGAGAAAGAGGATTGGCTTAAGCTTGGGGAGAAGGTTGAGATGTTGAAGGAGTTTGGGGACGAGGCAGCTGGGTTTGCGGAGAGGTTGAGGCCGATTATGAAGAGGTTTGTAAGTAGCTGGGATGTTGACACTGATGAGGGTGAGGGAGATGGGGAGAGGAGGTTGTTCTGGGAGCAGATTGTTAGGGCGAAGAAGAAGTGGTCTTGTGGTGAGGGGGCGAGCGAGTGGGATGTCTCAGGGTGGATTACGGGTTTCATGCATTGGGATCGAGATGGAAAGGTTAGAGGAGTTTATGAGGATTGGTATGATAACTGGGATGACGAGGAAGAGGAAGCTGGAGAGAAGGCTGAAGAGGTCAAGAAAGAGGAGAAGAAAGAGGAGGTCCAAATCGGCATATTCCCCAACGACGCGACCGTCACAATCGACGGACAGAGCTACATCCCCTGCAGCCTCTCCGACATCAGCATCGGCTACGCCAAAGCGCCCCTGACCATGAAGAACCACCCCTCACCGGGCGTCGACACCCAAGCCTATCTCGTAGCAGGCAACGTCGGCGTCGAGAAGAAGAACACCCCGGTGGGAGTCATGGCGCAACCTGTCAGTGGATGGTTTGTATACGCGGGTGTTGATGCGAATTATAGCGCTTGGCCGTGGATTGGCAGTGGTGAGGAGTTGGGAGGGATTGCGGAGGGGATTGTGAGCTGCAAGGCTGGGTTGGAGGAGGGTGGTAAGGATGGAGAGGTGAAGAAGGAGGAGAAGAAGAAAGAGGGAGAGGAGGAAGCAAAGGATTTGTAAATGGAATATTATAATGATAGAAGAATAAGATAGACTAATACAAGAGTTACGCTGGAAACACAAGCTTGGGAGCTTTCCATCCTCGACAGCAGAAACTGGGCATGTCGTGCATTTTCTTTCCGAGATAGCCCCAGGGTGGATCGCATCCATTCATTTTTTCGTTCCAGGCGTCTTCGTTGAATTGGTAATAATTGCCTGAATGAATGGTTGGGACGTATTCTGAGAGAGAAGACGGAGGGCAGAGGAGGCGTGAAGTGGTATTGATGGGATAAGGGGAGGGAGACGGGAGACGTACCATCTTGACAGGCGCAGAGACGAGGAAGACAGCAGTTGTTTGGCTTGGGGATTATGCTGATCCCTCGACCCTGACTCACAGCGGCGGGCCGTTAGACCACGCGGTGACATGCGTATGAGGATCGGGCGTCGCGACCACCCTCACCATAATGAACTGACCAGGAAAGATAAATTCCGTAAACTCGTCCATTTCCGCCATGGGGTCACTCAAAGGCAGTTGAAATACAATACCCTGTCGCAACTGGTATCTGCTTGATACGAGGCGCCATTGCATATATTGAGGGTCGTTTTCAGATGCGCGCGTGACGTATATATATACGCCATCACCCTGCCCGTCCCAGTACGCAGTGACGGTCCACTCACGTCGTCGTATATCCTCGGCTCGGCATTCAGACATTGTGGACGTGGAGAGATTGAGGGGGACGCCTTGGGAATATGATGATGAATGAGTGGTATTGATGTGAGGGCTGCAGTGAGCAGATGTCTGTTATGAGAATGATGATCGAGAATGATGGTCTTGTTGATGATTAACGAGAGGCTGATGATGACAAGAGAAGAAAAAGGGATTGAAATGAGTGATCTGAGTTACCATTCAGGTAGATAAGGTAATCAGGAAAGAAGGAGACTGCGATAAGGTTGAGGTTTAAAGAGGCTTCAGCTTCAGCCCCAACACACAAA
>JABSSZ010000140.1:0-14647 GCA_013755755.1 Fusarium sp. NRRL 25184 | reverse complement strand
CCCTTCTTCCCCTCCCCTCTTTTCTTCTTCCTCACAACAACCACCACAAATTGTCATCCCCCTTCCCTATCCCAACAAGCATTTCATCCATCAACAAAGCCTAGCCGTCCAGTATCAGGCTTTCACAAGTCATCAAGCAACCAGCAAATCTAAGCCTGATGCTGGACGGCCCCCAAATGGTGCACTGATGGCCGCAACACAGGTAAAGTCACCCTTCTGGTCTTCATTGACCTCGACGTGAACATACTGACTCCTCAATAGCCAATGACAACATTTCAAGTGGCCATCGGTGCACTCTGCTCGTCCTTGCGAGCAATTCGGTAAGTTCTTGGTGTTGTGCTTAGTGCCGCCAACCTGGCTGACTGCTTCAGCAAGGATGAAACTGAAGGGTGTAGTTTTTTTTTGGTTCTGGGAACAGGTGCTATCTGAATTTTCATGGTGCCACTCGCCGGTAATCCGCGAGTGGCGGGTGGGCAGGGCGTCTACAAAAATCATTACGCCTACTCTATGCCCTACCCACCCACTCGAAGCCCAGACGGGGCTCAAGGCAAGAATCTTCTCATGTACTTCGTCTCACTGATGGCTAACGATGTCGCTGGACTAGTCGCCGGGACACTCACATGGGGGAAGGTCTCAAGTTCTCTTTCACTCCGGTTGTTCATCATGTTACATCAACATCGTGTGCAAAGACATTCTTCCCGTCAACCCACCAAGTTCAGGAAGCCCACCTTATATCACCACAGAGAACTTACTTCAAGGCTGTCACCAAGTACAGCAGCATACAATGGCGACGCGTCAAGAGCACCTTATTTCAACACTCTGATATCTATTCATCCTCCTCTTTGTCTTGCTTCCATATCTCTTCTTTCAAGGTATGCCTTCCAGCTCTCAGGGGTAATGTGACCTCAACTAACACATTGGTAGACAACACGCGCCAACGCACGTAAGGAGTTCCGGTTATCAGCCATATCGAACTCTCGATGGCACTTCAAAAAAGCGCTTCAGGAGTGGACACAAACCCTTCTAGTAGGAGCAACTGCAACTCACATGAGATGCCTTTCAGCAGTCAGCATGTCAACTTGCAACACATCACAGTACTTCGATGCAAACACCGGTGGCATATCCTTTCGACACATATCATAGAGAAAATCGTCAGTCTTGGCGGAACGAATCTCACCACTACTCTCCGACTTGTCTCACTGCCCACTTTGAAGGACCGATACTGGTTCGGCATGCAAGTCGGTTGAGGCTCAGACCGATATGTCGAAAGATTCGAATGAAAGGGCTCTCATGGCAGTGGAGTCGAAGGCGTCGGAGAATCAAGATACAGCTGGAAGCTTGCCCGGCTGGGCCACGGAGCCGAAGAGCCTAATGACGGCAAACCCAACGATGAACCAGATCGGGGAAATGAAATCACAAACAACGGTCACGAGGTTGTGGCTGTGTAGACTGGAAGCGGTGATTGGAAAAGCATGCACAAGATTGGAACTTTTCAACTTGTTGGTAGTGGTGCCACGGATGAATTGGGCATGCAGTGGAAGATTATGGCACTTATGAGTTGTCTCTGTTTCTGGCAGAAGACGATGCGTGATAGCACTACTGTCGCTATCACCTTGCCGTGCTGGGAAGAAAAGGTATTGAAATCATTGAGGGGATTCATGTACAGGAATCTTGGTTTAGCAGCTGAGATGGAGTTGATATCTAACAGGACGCAGTATTCCAAACCGGCAAAGCAATCGCCAAACAAGTTGCCATCAACAATTAATAAATCATGATATTGTTCAATCAACAAAAATTTCGTATAATTTATCACATTTGGCTCCCTCCCCGAGTTATTCTAGAGTCTCGGCCTAGCATTCATGCAAGGGTATGCATGCTGTGCCTTACACCAAGCTCAGACGGGAACTGGCCGGGCCTTGAAGCCACAAAGAGCACTCTGACAAACTGTTGGTTCCAAGCATGATGTGCTACGCAATGCCTAAGCCTCAAAATCACACCAGCTGTCTGGAAGCTCGTCCCGTTTACCCGTAGGCGAGGAAGCAGCTGATAGTTCTCCGGATATATTCATGATCAGACTGTATATAAACTCCAGGATATCACCAATGCATGAAATATCATCAATCACGACAACTTCACATCATTAAAATACTACCAGATCATTCTTCTGGCAACATGCCTACTGCTACAGAATACTTTGGCATATCTGTCACCAATATTGGTCCTCTTACTACGACTTACACGCCTCCTCTAGCATGCACCAGGGCAATAACTGATCATCTCGTCTATGCTCTCGAGAGCTCCTTGATATACGGATTTGGTTCCCCAGACTGTAAAATTGACCCTTATGGAAAATGTCTCCCCTCTGGGGCTGCCATAGATTCCTTCATCAAAGAGTACAGTCATCCAAAGTCTGGACAAGGCATTCATGCGTTTCACTCTCCTGGAATCCACTGCCCTGAAGGTTGGACTACCGCTGGACTACTTGCACACGGTGATAAGACTGGCTCCGCGTTTAGGAGTGGTGTTTTTACTACCACAGCAACCGCGAACATATCACAGCCCCTGCAGATGGGTTCCGATGAATGGTGGCTCAAAGTCTTGGAGCCTTCCGAGACCCTAGCGTGGTGCTGCCCAAGGTATGTAGCCTTCTTATACAGCCTGCTCTACTGTACTCTAATTCCATCGCTCGCAGTGGCTGGGACTCTCTCCCCTACGGGTATTGCAGATCCTCCATTGCCCCAGCTCTTTCAGCCGGCTACAACAGCGCTTGTTATGAGGCATTTCCCGAGAGCGCCTTTGTCACTGTCCACACAGTCGAGGGTGAACGTGTTTCTGATACAGACGGGCTCATCTCTATCCTCCCCTCCTTAACATATACTAAGGAGACGGTTGCTTTGACTGAGAAATGGAGTGATCCTAGTCTTGTTGCTTCTATGGTCATTGCTAGGCAGTTTCCTGCGGTTGAGATGGTTTACAAGGCTGAAGATTTCAAGGCTACTAAGAATGAGTCCAAGGATGATGCTGATGACGATAAGGATGGGAAGGTTAAAGACGACGATAATGCTGCCTCGACTTTGTCAAAGGTCGGAGGGGTAGTCTCAGGGGTTGCATTGATGGTCGGGCTGCTGACTGGAGCCGGTCTGTTGATGCCTTGGTGAGGTGGCTATCACGTTGGGGGGTTTATCTTGCAGTTTGAGCTCTGTATAGGGAGTTGTGTAGAACCGTGTATTTCTTGAGGTAGTCTCTCACTTTGAGTAGCTACTCTACTGCTTACATATCACGTACCAAATTGAACAATGTGTTTTCCTTAGACTACAGTCTGCAGACGTGACCTACTGTTTGACATACGAGTCCCACGAAGGGGCCCAATGATGGATAGTCTAAAGCCCAAATTATGGGTAGCCAAACATGTGATATGATGGATTTGTACTTGTGTCGTCACCAGAGTCTTTTGATGAGTTGAGACATAGGGTGTGGAGTTGAATACTGTGCACAGGAGCCCACGGGCATAGGTACATAGTCTCCAAGTGAGTCTCTTCCGACTACCTTACTGCAATGGAAAAGGTCTGTCTCTTTCCGTATCAGTGATGGTGGTCTTCTCTCGGATGTGTCCCTAGGGTCCGTCTCAGTAGCCCCCCCTTGGGTCCCGACTCTCGATTGGTGTTGCAAAGATACTTGAGTTACTTGTATCGGCTTGTTTACTCGTGAGATCTTCAGCTATCTCTTAGTTACAACCACATCTGTTTCTTTTTGAAAAGATAGTCAATGTTATGTCAGTCCCTAGTAGTGTACTTGTATCACACCCAGGTCGTTGGAAGTGGTAGCTCATGTGGCGAACCAAGCACGTTTAGCAGTCATTAATAGTGTCTTAATTAACATCACCACTTACCTGTCTCTTCAGGAGCCACTCAGTTGCCTCTCGTCTCGCCGTCTTCAACAGCTGCAAATGCTTGGTGCCTCGTTGGCCAGGCTCCTTGCGGTCGTGACGGGAAGGAGACAGCCTCGATCCCTTCCCCCTGGGCCAGCATTATCCGCCAGCCTGTCCACCCACGCTCCTTCCCTCTCGACGTCTTCGTGACCGACCATAAAACTCCTTCCCCTCAGTCCCCGAGTCTTCTCTTCTTCTTTTCTTCATCATCATCACCCATTCATTCATGTCTAGCCCAGTCTTGTACTCCCCAGCGCTCTCATGTATTTGCCCTTCTTGTACTGTCTTTTCTTCAGCGTATCCGTCTTTGTATTCAGCGTCATCGTTTCTTGTTCACCACAGTCTTGTACCCCCAGCGTTCTCATGTATTTACCCGTCCTGTACTTTTGTTCCTTTGCACTCAGCGCTATCACTTCATGTATTTTCCCTTCATGTATCCCCTTGAGACTCAGATTGTTGACCTTGGTCGATGATCATCACCGTCTCACACGCCCTTGGTCGACGGACAGCCCATTCAATGGCTGCTACCGTACCTAAACAGGGGCAAGAACAAATCAGGTTGTCCCGTTGGCATTGGCACCCTAACTAACCTGCCATATATGCTAACACTAGTGACTTGCTGAATAGCCTGCTCATTTGGTGACATACCTGAGACATTTCCCCCAAGATGTACTGCAAAGTCCACTTCAATCGTGAACGTTGAGTCCAATGTATGCCGCCATCTCCAGGCTCAGTTAAATTCCGTAGAATGTCCAAATGTGTTTGGTGAAACTCCATTCAAGACTGTCCATCATTGCCTGTGTACTAACCATTCCCCCTGTGCCAGTTTGGCGTCCCTCTCGAATCTGTTGCGTGGAACTTTGATGAGTGACGTGCTTTCAACGAAGAGTTATAGAACTAGGAGACTTACACTGCCCATTCGACCTCGGTCCATACCCATATCTGTCGAATGGTGCTGTTTAGCTGCAATATTCCTTCAATATGGCTGGCCCAGAGTCACTTGACTGATAGAGCAGTCTCGGTTCTCTGGGCCTGCTCACTTGGTGACATAAGCGTTCCTACTCTTCCCACGCCGGACGAAGAAAGAGAGAGGAAGGAGGAAGGAGCAATGAGCTGGAACAGCATGAATTTATACCTTGATTTGAGTGGATCCACTCTCGAAGACAACATTTCGTGATTTTCGTTCATCAGAGTTTATTTTACTACAGCCTACATGAATGGGTCGGGTCAGTTTAAGTTTTAGTTAAGACTTGAACCAAGTCCGATGAGGGCATCTCCTACAAAGCAAAGTAGGCATCTATGGAGGCGACTTTAAGAAATACAAACAAGTTTTGTAATAATGATAATGATCTCAACTCTCGTCAGAGTATATAAGCTCTAAACCCAGTCTCGGAAACGGACGGCAATTGTGCCATCTCCATCGGCAAGCTTCAACTCACAAGCTCGACTCAGATTGAAGTTCATCATCACCAAAGTGTATTTTTAATTATAATTCACCGATCTGACCTTTACGTAAAGATAATTTCTCGTCTAAATACTCGCAATGAAGATGAAGCTGCCATGCTGAATATCCTGAGTGGTCGGTGCCGTCAACCTCCAAACGCTGGGCTTGGTAATTAGGGACAAGCAAATACATGGCACTGTGTTGACGCGCGACATCTCTTTTATTATACATTCATTATCGGGCATCTAGTTTACTATTTCCTATAGTTCTTGTGTGATTCAAGTGCGGTTGGAGTGTGATCGTAAGGTCCTCAAAAGTTGTGCTCTTCAACAAGGCTTCAGGAGAAGTGGTGCTTTTTGCCACATCCATCAACCTTTCCCTTCCAACTGGGAACCCAGTATATTCGACAACCGTTCTGTTCGAGCTCTCAAATG
This sequence comes from Fusarium sp. NRRL 25184, assembly GCA_013755755.1. Taxonomy (NCBI): domain Eukaryota; kingdom Fungi; phylum Ascomycota; class Sordariomycetes; order Hypocreales; family Nectriaceae; genus Fusarium; species Fusarium sp. NRRL 25184. The sequence goes on along the minus strand of JABSSZ010000140.1, from coordinate 8,841 downwards.
ACGTGACGATTGATGGCCTCCGCAAGAAACGTCGCACATTCAGCAAAGCACACACGGTCCAAGGCGCAGTAGCTTAGGTATCATCACAACGACATTCATTATGTGGTGGTATATAAAAACGCCCTCGGCGTAACTCATCATCCTCAATTTTTCACGCATCGTCGCGCGCGTCATGTGCACATTTGATCCTACACACGAATAATTCCCCCCTCACACTCAATGCAATCCAGCCTCCAGCTTTTTTGTTGGTCTCTCAGGCGCTGATCATCGTAGACCCCAAAAGGTACTTTTGCCCGCCGGCAAAACCCAGTAAACATAAAACTCCGCAAGTAGATGGAATCAAGAAAGTTAAGAAAAAGGACACGATGGAATAGATGGTATCAGATTGGTTGCGGTTCGTGGTCAAGCTGGGGTTCAAGCTTAGCCGTGCAGACCGCAGGTACGCTCTCTCATCAGCTCACGTCTCTTCTTTTCCTTGGCTAAAATAGGGTCAGCATTTGCTTGTACTTTGTGATAGCGTGTGACTTACCTCCGTCAAAAACGAGGAACTCATGTAGACCGGAACCGACAGGCACCATGGGCAGGACAGGGACCTTCTTGTCAGTGACGACCTCCAGCAAAGCAGGGCCGTCAGTGTTGATGAGCCACTTCAGGGCATCGACAACGTCCTCGGGTTTAGAGACACGTCGGTTTTGGACGCGCATGGCCTCGGCGAGCTTGATGAAGTCGGGGTTGCTCTGGTGAGTATGGGCATATCGATCCTCATAGAAGATGTTTTGCCATTGTGTGACCATACCCTGCTCCTCATTGTTAAGAACAATGACCTTGACACCAATGTTGAACTGAGCAGCAGTGGAAAGCTCAGTCAGGGTCATGTTGAAGGAAGCGTCACCGTCGATGTCGATAACAAGAGCATCAGGCTGGGCAACCTTGGCACCAATGGCAGCAGGTAGACCGTAACCCATGGTACCAAGACCACCAGAGGTGATCATGGATCTAGGGTGTCTCCATCGGAAGTGCTGAGCAGTCCACATTTGATGTTGGCCGACACCAGTGGCTATGTATGTCTTGTCCTTGCGGTCCGCCACAAGGTTGCTGAGCTCCTCGATCAGAGTCTGGGGCTTGATGAGACCAGAGCGCTCGGCTCGCTCGTAATCGGACAGGGGCCACTTCTTCTTCCACTCGTTGATCTTGTTGAACCACTCCTTGCGGTCCTCCATGGTCTTGGATTCAACCAGAGGCAGAAGTTCCTTCAGGTTGGCGGCGACATCACCCTCGATGGCCTCAGTTGCTTGAACAACCTTGTTGATGTTCTTGGGCATAATCTCGAAGTGGACAATACCACCGCGGCCCTCAGCAGCAGCGGCCTTGGCACCAGGAGCGAACTTGGCAATGCTTAGAGTAACACGGTCGTCGAATCGGGCACCGAGAGCAATGATAAGATCGGCCTCCTGCATGGCCATGTTGGCGTAAGCAGAACCGTGCATACCAAGCATGTGCAGGGACTTCTCGTCGAGTTCGTCGTAGGCACCTAGACCCTGAAGAGTAGTGGTAACGGGGATGGAGGACTTGTCAGCGAGCTCCTTGAGGATCTCGGGACCACCCTCGGAAAGAATGATACCCTGACCAGCATAGATGATGGGCTTCTTGGCCTTGTTGATGAGGTTGCCGACGCGCTGGAGGGCACCATCTAGCTGCTTCTTGGTCACATCCATAGCAGCGCGGGAAGCGGCACTAGGCAGAGAAGGCAGAGCAGTCTCGGTAGGGATAGCTCTCCGTAGAATGCCGGCGGTGACATCCTTAGGGAGATCGACGAGAACGGGACCGGGACGACCGCTGGTGGCGATCTCGAAAGCTTCGTTGATGCGTCGAGGAAGTTCGGCAACGTTCTTGACCATAACGTTCCACTTGGTGCATGCGCGAGAGATACCGACAACGTCAGCCTCTTGGAAAGCATCACTACCAATGGCGGTTGTCACGACCTGACCGGTGAAGACAACCATGGGGGTACCGTCAGACAAAGCGTCCTGCATAGGTGTGATGACATTTGTGGCACCGGGGCCAGATGTGACGAGAACAACACCGGGCTTGCCAGAAGCTCGGGCATAACCCTCAGCCATGTGGCCAGCACCTTGCTCGTGGCGAGGGAGGATAAAGTCGAAGTGCTTTGAGTTGTAGATGGCATCGAAAACGGGGAGAATGGCACCGCCAGGGTATCCAACTATATTGAATCAGTATTATTTGCGGCATGTAGGACGGCGGACGTACAGATGTGTTTCACGCCATGTCGGAGCATCATCTCGTGGAAGATTTCACCACCAGTCTTTCCAATAAAACTGCCAATTGTTTGTCAGAATGTGTCATCACATTGAGTTTGGAGGGTTGCATACGACTCATCCATGTCGTTTTTCCGGGGGTTGACCAGAGGCTGGACATTGTTCTGGTTCTTCTCGACATTGAAACCTGGGCTAGGGATATCGCGTGCAGGTCTACAATTGTATATATTAGCATTTGTTGTCTCCAATTACTTTTCGTAAAGCGCGCGCGTGGGAATGTTGCCCCCATGTCAGGTCAGGTACCAGACGCGGGGCAACGCACAACCGCCACCCAAAGTGTCAACTTACGCAGCAGCAGTGGATTGATTCCTGGTACTGGCGACCTTCTTTGAAGTGTGAACGGAAGCAACGGCTGATGTGGTGGTGAAAGATCGGGCATTAGCGACGGCCCGGATGGCCTTTGCGGCCTGGCGAGTTCGGAGCATTGTGGAGGTGAAGAGCTCGGTGAGAGGAAGAGCAATTAGAGAGGAGCCACGAGGCTCAAGAAGCGCAAGATGTTTTGGAGATCAAGAGTCGATGATCAATTGAAAACCTGGAGGAGAGGGACAGGGGAGAAAACCGATCGTGAGAGTGTTTGGAGGCGAGAAGAGAAAAAAGTGTTTTGAGTTTCGCCCGCTAAAAAAGGCCAGAGAAACGAGGGCGAGCCCGGGGGAAAATATCACAGCGAGCACCTCAGTAATTGTTCATCGGAGGGCCGGTGGCCGGGGTGGGACCAAGGTCAAGTGTGGGGTTGAAGATAGGTGACTCCCCTGGGTGGTGTCAAAAAGGTCTAAGTTGTGAAGGCCCAATTTGTACTGCAATATGGACTCCCGTGTCAGATATATTTTGTCACCCTCATGCTCCCCCAGCCTAATCGAGGTGGGATTACGGTTACAGGGGCCTCACAGTTGTCCAGACCTGATGGTGGCCTGCTAAGCCAATCATGGTCTAGATGAAGGGCCGATATCGCCACTTCCCAGACCCTAAGATTGGCTGAATTGGCTGCGAGAACGGCCTAGCTGGGCCTCTAGCAGCGTTAGCTGGACCAAGGGAACGCAAAATCGACTCAGTTTTGAACTATGGCCGTCGTTTTGGCGTTGTATTTACCGTTTCTATAGCCATGACATTTGCCGACGTTGGAGGGCATTGACTCATTGCAACGGAAACAATCTGCTTACCATTATCTCCATCCCATCCGTAAGGCGTACGTGACATTAGTGCTCTGACGTCGGGGAAGAGGTAGACTAAGCGGGGAGAACTTGGTCCTGCAGCTCCCTTAATCCTCCACTAAGGTACCCATTCCGCCTTAGCTTGAGATGCATCTGTGCATTCGGGGCCATTTTGATCCCCGATTTTCGCCTCTTGTTGAAGGGATTCCCATAATTGTACTTGATTAATACAATATTTACAGTATCTGGCTTACCCATTACACAATGACTGTTGACAAGCCCGAACTCAGTCAATTATACTATTATTAACGCCGTGAATTGTTCCTGATGGTGGTGTTCATTTCGGATCTTGGCCGCTGCCACGTGAAGATGGCACATCTCTTGGTCCTGTTTTCGGCGATGGCGAGGCCCATATTTTACAGCTTCCCCACAAACTCCAACTTCTTGATCTTGAATGAGCCTCACAACAAGATATCGACGATCCCACCTTGCCAGTATCTCCACTGGTTTTTTCCCTTTCTCGTATTTTGGACTTCAAAATGTAGCTTGGATGTTGAAAGAAACCCCTTGTAGTCGGACATGTCAACGATAACTTGGGGAGTAAAACTAGAGACCTCGATTCTAAGCGACGAAAATCATAGGCTTGTGAAAAGCCCAGGTGTTTCCTCGACTACCTAGGTAGTTATTTTGGCCCCTGGATCCAGCATCTGAAGCTTTGTTACTCTCCGAGGCATATCTCTTCCGATCAACATCACCGAGTTGGTCGACTTGGACAAGACGACAGTCCATAGAGCCCCAGATGACAGATAGTCAAAAAAGAACAAGTTTGCCTCATTAAGCCGCTCTCTTCAAGATGTAATCTTGCTTGATATCTATGGAAAGTAGGAACTGGATTATTCGTCTTTCAGAAGATGCCCAGGTCATGGTGATACCCTTCGCCATGAAACTTAATCCTACGCAAGCCTTTCTCCGTTTAGACGACCTGAACTGAAAGAACCAATAGCCAGAACAGTCCATTCAGAGTGAGATTTCTTTTTAGCTCTTGGTCTGGGACTGAAGAATTTGGTCTAGTGGTTCTGTTAGCATGGCCAGGTAATCAACGGAATGGAGTTCCATTATAATCAAAGCTCAAGAGGACCTCTTGTCTAATTTCTCCCCTTCATCCTTATAGTTTAAGTAAGCTATCTGGCACTCTAGAAATATCTCTCTTTGTCACGACAGATATCGGGAGTTGCTGCATCTCGAGAATCCTGTGACCAGCTTCACAATCGTGTATAAGTTGTGAAACAAATCTCAGCGGCATGCAACTAGCTACGTTTCTAGTTCATAAACACTATGCAGTTGAATCATTGGCTCATTCATTTAACTTTACGAGTCGATTACTTACGCCACCATCTGATAGTTCCAAGCCTTGTCTGGGAGCCTATCATTTCGTCAAAGTTGACTCGTCCATTCACAGCGTCCGGTAACTTATCTGTGAGAATAGCAATGTCTGCTAGGAAAAATAAACATTTATCAAGCCAAAAAGACTATCTCGCAATCCTTATCGTTGACTAATGCAAGACTTGATCTCCTAGATCAGTTCCCAGTCTAGTGCATATGCCACAACAACTTAGTTGATGTTTATTGGTGCGAACCCCTCAATGATGTGGCTCGTCTGTCAATATCACATATAATTCTGGAAACTTTTAGCAGACAGATCGTGTAGGTTTGCCTCTTATGGTTATCAGGCCGTGTAGTTTTTCTGTTTGCGTCAGACGACGTGTGTATGGCGTCGTCGACACTAACTCAAGCCTGGGATACATTGTTAGGGCTGGTATCAGGCATTAAGCTATAAGAAGTTGACTGCCCATTGAAATTCTTAGGCCTTCCTGCCTATAACATTGTTTGAATTATCTTACCTGGTCACTGCCTCCTTATATTCATCGATAACTTGACTGTTGCTATCCTTGACATGTCTTCCCATAAGCCGCTGATCATCGACGTTAGTACCCAATCGCAAAATACGCCATCTTCGTTTGCTGAAAAAGAACGAGGAAACGCAACCTGGCACACTCTCTTGTCTTCGCCAGGAACAAAAACAAGCTCACTTACTGCGGGTATTGCGACATGTCCTCCTCAAGGAACTCTAGCACTGCATCGCCACGAGCAAGCAGAGCTCTACTACATTCTATCTGGGTCTGGAGAAGTTGAAGTCGAAGGAGAAAGATACCCAGTTTCCAAGAATAATCTTGTCTGGATACCAGGAGATGCAGAGCATGGAGTGTTCTGCAGCGACAACAAGCTGAGCTGGCTTTACGTGTTCCCTGAGGATAGCTTTGATAATATTTTGTATCGATTCACCAGTGAGGTGAAGGATCTTGCTGGAAAGATCAAGTCCAAGCTATAGGAGTGTGAAGACATAGAGTTGGGTCTACTAGTACCAAGCCACGTATATATGAAATACAGTATTCACCAAAAATGCCAAGAAAAAGATGTGCATTAGTTTATAGATATGGTCGCACCAATCTCAACTAGTCCCCTTTGCATCAACGAATGACGGGGCGAGCCACTGAACGTCTGTTGGTTTCTTTGAGCAGGAGACGTCGTTGAGATGTAGTTAAAAGACGGTCCACGAGCTTCCTGCCATCACTTTTCAGCTTTCTTTCTCAAGTAAAAGGTCTCGTAAAGTTCGTCAACCCCGAAGTAACTCATACTCTGGCTCTTCTCCTCAAGCAGTTCAAACCCGTGCTTTAAGTAGAGACCAAGCGCTCGTCGACCCATGGCCACGATGATAACATCAAGGCCTAACTTCTTGGCTTCTTCGAGACCTGATTTGACAAGTAAACTTGCTAGTCCTTTTTGTTGGTGATGTGGATTGACACAAAGGTAGTGTAATTCTATAGGGCGTCAGTTTCAACCAAGTTGATGTCGCAGTCTCTTGGTGATTCTTACCCATATCCTTTTCCTGTTTGTGCTTCTCTCGCCAACCGTCAATATGATCATCCAATTTATCGTTATCCTCTCGTGGATTCCAGTCGGTTTCCGCATGACGCTTTGCAAAAACTTCCCTCTGCTCGTCGCTTACATCAGGCGTTTGCGCTTCAAGCCAAGCGTCTTTGTGAGATTCGGGGAGGATCCACCGTGCGTACCCAACAATGTCTCCGGTTTCGAGATGAACTATCTTTTGATGCCTCCGGACTTCTCTGTTGGTGAGCAAGTTCTTGGGGCTTCGATCTGCGATACTCTGGATCAAGGATTCACGAGTTCTGTCGGTCCATGATAACCTCCACCATGCTTCTTCGAAGAAGGCTGAGACCTGGCTCTGCGCAATGAGTAGGCCGTCTTCCACGCGGCATGGTGACTGAAGTTGATAGCCCGACATTGTTAGAGAACTTAATTTACGATAAAAGGAGAGAGGTTGAATGTGAGATCAGTATTCAGATGGCCACGTAGTCTGGGGAGGAGTCAAAGACCTTTTGTCTAGTCGGATCCTGCAAGCCCATGTCGATGGCGCAAGGGTGTACAACGTTATCTCATTGGAGTTGGCGTCTATCGAACATGCTTCTAGACCGCCAAGCCGATGCTACACCATACCAAGGTGGCTTCAGTGAGACAAATGCAGGTACACGAACAGTGCAGAAGGTCTGAGGCCTGAAAATATATCCTCAGTTAGAAGAGTGTTAAGCTGCAATACTTCATGTGTCTGCTTTAACTACCTACCTACCTACTGATGACCACTGCCGAATACATTAGTGGAGTACGGAGCATGATGCCAAGGAGATGCAACAAAACATAGGACCTCGATCCTAGGTAATAAAAAACCTCAGGTAAACGTAGTATAATTTAGTATAATTTAGCATAGGTTTAGAAGATCTTAGACTAAATATTTTTAGCAGCTTGATTCAAGAAGTCTTCTTGCGCCCCGGGGAATGCCTAGACCAGAGGCGAACTTGCCAGCTAAAACCCCCTGTAAGATAATTGGTCAGCATCCTGGTCAGATAAGTCCGCTACCAGCACTGGATTCAACAACGTTTCGGTGGCTTCCGGAGTTCGGGGATTCAATTTGAATGCACGTGTTTGTTCTATGTCTTTTCAACCTGCTCTCAAACACAGCTGACAAAAGTAGGATGATGCTGACCCAAACGACACCGTTCACTGGCTCAATTGATGACACCCTGCGGCGAGAGCGTCGGTACCCGCAGAACCAAAGAGAATGAAGTTGCCAATGACGGATCTCTGCGTCTCAATTTTGCTTGACCTAAGAGACATATCCAGCCATCACAACGACCTTATTAAAAGAAACCGAACTTCCCACAATAACTGGCGCCAAATCCACATTTCAATTCCTTGACCCTAGCAATTTGCTCCTCACCAAGGAAGAAAGCCATTGGGCTTGAAGTTGTCCCCACAAGATCGCAATGTCGTACTCCTTCTAAGTAGGAACTGAGGAGAGGGGGGCGTTTACTCTACAATCGAAACTAATGCCTCCGTAAGTCAGAGTCCATGAAACGTTGGAGCAAGCGTACCCTTGCTAGATTGAAAGAACATGAATAGTTCAAAAGGCGCGTGCCTCATAATGCTTTACACCTGCCAAGTCGTCCAAGTCGTCCCATTATTCGTTATGCAGCCAGCTGCTTCTCAAAGGATGGATAGAGCAGTGGTAGAGAAGTCGTCAAAGAAGTGGTAAAGTCTCCTACATGTGCTGCAGCAAGGAGAGATGGCAACCGTGAAAGGAGAGGCGAAGCCTCCTGCAAGTATGTGCTGAATGTGCTGGAACATAGATTGAGTCGACGACCATTAAAGCAGAGGCGGAGCCTCCGGTATGCATTGGGACAAGGTCAGAGACGGCGGCCGTTAAATGAGAGGCGAAGCGCAAAGCATTCGATTTGAGAAGCAGCACACGGGTGGTTGCGCTGGTTCTCGCAGTATCGCTCGAATGGACGAAGCTGTGTATTGGAGGTCAGCTGGAGTAAGTTTGCTACCATTTAAGTACTAACCCCTTCCTAATGAAGACATGGTCGTGGGAATGCAATGGCTCTTTCGTCCATCTACCTATGGAGAGTATCAGCTCTGATGGCGTCATCCAAAAAAAATGAGATCAACTTACCGAAGCACTGGGAGATGTCTCTTGAAGGAAGTTTATGGCGATATCTGGGAGATCTGATTGGCTCTTTTGTCTTCATGCTCGAGTAGTCGTCTTTGGCGAGGGGGTTGAACACAGCTCCCGGAAGAGCAATGAAAGGAGAGGCGAAGCCAAAGACACAAAATCTTCGCTCCAAAACTCCAAAAAAAAAGAACGCCCCCCCAAAAAAACACCACAACACCCGGACGACACCGACACATCCTCTATGAAGAGGAAGAGGAGGGGGGAGTGG
>JABSSZ010000136.1:0-13938 GCA_013755755.1 Fusarium sp. NRRL 25184 | reverse complement strand
TGTCTCGCGCACTTATCTGTCTCGCGCGCTTATTATATACGTTATATATTTATATTATAAGTAATATAATATATATAATAAGTAAATTAAATAAATAAGCAGATTAAATAGAACTCTTAACCTTTTTTATAAAGATTATAATAAAAACATAACAGACTATTTAATTAATTAAATTTAATTACTATACTTATCTCTAGATACCTGAAGCTGTTGCACCACCGTTTCCCTGCGACTTGTCGGAGGTATAGGCACCATCTCGGCATTGAAGTGGTGCAAACTTAGACGACCTTTCAGCCGACTGAGACTGTACACGCATTGAGTGCCATGTCGAACACAACGACTGCAAGCTCCCGTTTCTCTTCCTCCCAGAGGAGTGCATCTTAGCTTCTGGCCATGACACCTGTCACATGACTGTCGGCGCGAGGGTGCTCTCGTGGGCGGAGTTGGCGAAGCAGGGGGGAGTGATATGGCAGTTAGACTGGCAGTTGATGACATTCTGCAGTGGTGATAACTGTCAGCGATTATTTCTGCAAAAAGGTGTCAGAACTGAATGGATTCCAGTAAACGCTCACACCGAGACGAAATGGTCCTGTAAATTTATATGCAAATTTATTCGGAGTTCAATTTCCATGGGTCAGCTCACATGTAATGGAATATCTAAACCTAAGTTCCCATTGCGTGTCTTTTCAGACCCTGGATGCAAATAAGCAGCCCCCTGTCCACCATTAGCAATATCCAATCCAACTGCTGTCGCTTGCTTGCTTGCATGGCATTTCATTAGGGGTTCCAGACTCAAGAGCAAGGCTGAGCTACTGTCTGATTTCTGATATTGTGTATTCTTTTGTGCTTCTAATGGCGGATAACGAGGCTTCCGTTTTCCTGATATGTGAATATTTGGTATTACATATTCTTTCACATTTGGGACTACAACAATACGAGGGGAAAGGATGCGTTGTGTGACGAAGAACGTCATGGCATACAAACTATCTTACAACGTGTAACGCGAGATGGAGGCTGATGTTTTTATAGTATATTCCGGGATAATAAATAACTATCGCCTGGACTGGGAATATTATAGTTAATTTAAATTAGTACTGAGATTTCTATAAACAGCTCCAATATGCTATGGATACACGCTGTTCTTGTCTCTTTACTTGTCCATAACTGTTATACCATCTCGCGGGGGGTTTGAACGCGTCATCTAGGCCATGCAATCGTCCTTTCGACCTTATTCGCCGTATCAGAACCGATAGGTCAAATAATTGGCGAACGGAGAGGAAGAAGTCTACATGTGGAACAGTGAAAAGAAACATACACCTAATAGTATGGACACGTGTTTTGCTTTTAGCTGATATTTAACTTTTAGTATTACCACAATCTTCAACTAACTTCCATTTGTAAGTTTTGTATCGGCGTGCAACAATTCCTTCAACATCAGATTTGTCTTAGCTGTATCGACATGGTCCTTTCCTAGAAGTTGTGTTTGTGTCTTGAGTGTTTCTTGGAAAAGCTCCTTCGCTTTTAGAGGCTGCCCCTGCAATCTCAGATTTAAGGCCAGACTGCACGCGGTGCGCAATAGAGCTGGATCATCTGGGTCGAGTAGACTTCTCTGGACGTCAAGAATGCGATGCAGCTCTTCCCCTGCAACCTCGGTTGATCCATGTTCTTGTAGCAAAAGAGCAGCGCTATGCCTTGTTACGAGTGTGTCTGGGTGATCCCATCCAAGGATCTCCATCTGTTCTGGTAAAAGAGTCTGCAGCACTTCTTGCGTGTCTTTTAGTCGTCCTTGGCGACCATATGAGCAGATAAGGTTGCCAAGGATTCGGAATCGCAATACCAGTGCTTCGCGAGATTTTTCCTTAAGTCCATTGCTAAGAGCAAAATGGTAAAGCTTCTCGGCTTTGTCGAACTCTCCTTTACTGTCATACGCCAACGCCAGATTATACTGGTGACGGGCTGTGCCTATATGGTCGGCCTTTCTTTTGGTTTGGTGCCATTCCAAGATACGTTTATACATGTCGACCGTGTTGTTCAATCCCTTTTTCTGGTGCCGCGCCAGTTGCATGCCGGCAAGTTCGCTTACACGACTAATAGTCTGCACTTGGTCTTCGCCGTAATCATTGCTTGTGCTCAGCTTGTCGACGTCGGCTTGCGCGTTGGTGAGGCTCCTTGTGTCAGGTTCTTGGGCTACTGTTTGAGGCTCCTTTTTCAGGGCCTTCTTGACATACTCAACGTCTTTCTTGGTCTGCGTCATGATACTTTCCCTGTTCTTGATATTGGGATCGGTCTCCAGTACTTTAATGCACTTTTGGAGATATGCTAGAGCACGAGAAAATTGCCTCGACCGATTGTAGTGTTCGAAGACGGCGCGATGCAACTTGACCATATTTTCTCGCATGGCGCTAGAGTGAGACTCGCACTTCAAGAGGGCTAGTGCACTAGACAGAAGACCCTCACTTGTCTCGGGCGTCAGTCGTTCGCACATTGTCGAAACTGAAAGCTCCTCAATTGCGACCTTTTGGTCGGGATGCTTAGCCAACCAGTCCCGAACACACACTCTGATGGCACTTGTGATGTGGTAGACTCGCTTATCCGTTGAAGGCTCGACGATACCATATCTTACCAGGATAGGTATTTGTTTTGAGATCTGAGCCCGGTCCAAAAGTGTTCCAGGAACACTCTGTAGGTCGATTGCACCCATCATCAGCATCAGATCCACACAATCTGGGTACTCTTTCTTCATAAGATCCAGGAGCAAGTTCCACGCTCTTGCAGTTGGCCGCTTTTCGCCAGCCTGCGCTTCAAGTGCTTTCAAGACTTCTCGAGGCCTCATCGATGACCGAACTTCCTCTCGGTAGATTTGTACCAAGACAAACCCGATAGGGAGATCATCCACGGCCTTGCCAATCTCTTTGATCCACCTGTTCCGGTCTGCATCTTTGGTGATTCTACCAAGCATGAGGATTGAGGCATCTATCTCACTGAGTTTTGGCATCTCTGTTGAAGCATCGGACAGCTTTCCGACCTGACGCAAAGACAAACTCTTGGATTGCGTTGTGATAAGGACACTTGAGTGGACACTGTTGGGGATAAATTCAAGTAGGGACCTTCCAGCGTGCTGTACACTTGTGGCTTGCAGTAACGTCTCATCTTCCAAGCCATCCAGAATCATAAGCCAGTGGCCGCTCGACTCGTAGCGGAGAAACTTCCGGACCGTTTCGAGTACCATGCTCATGTCCATGCCGTCTCTGACGAGGCGCCGGTCTTCAGCGATGCGCTTGTAAGAGCATTCAAACTGCTCCGCGGTTCCAGCGTTGACCCAAAGGATGTGGGAAGCAGGGTATTCCCTCCGATACCTATATGCGTATTCCAGGGCTACGTGAGTCTTACTGGAAGCTCTCAGTCACTAGGCATTCCGAACATAACCACACTAGACGACTTACCCGGTTCCTGCTGGCCCATAAAGAGCGACTCGTCCACTACACTCGAACTTCTGCGCAATCTTGTCAAGCAACCCACCGCGCGGTGCGAATCTATCTTCGGTCGCGATGGGGGCAGGGAGAGCGGGAATCAGGCGCCCACGGTCAGGCTTGGCTCCAGCAGAGCTTACTTCTACCAAATCAAGATGTTAGACAAACTTCCATGGAGTAGTTCAAAACAGATATAGTCTCATTCATGGTCTATCTCAGATTGTCCTCCCATCGTGTCGACATTCTTTCTCAACGATACCTAGGGGAGAGTTGAAAGACACGACCGGGAAATACATCAGTGCTGTATTCAAACCCCCTTATATCGCTTTCATATGGGAGTAACATTTTGGGCTCTGCCTTACCTCTAATGCTCATCTCTATACTCTTTTGCGCGATTCGAACAACCTCTCTGCTTACGCTTTGATAGTTGTCATCTTGCTCATTCTCAAACTTGTTCATAGAGAAGTGGTCGAGCGGAAGCTCCTCTTTCTGATGACCGCTCAGTGTGCCGGATGTTTCATCGACAAGGAAAGCCTATTTGGACGAATCAGTCTGCGAATCGCGAGGAGTCCCTAGGGTGACATACTGGTGCTTTCAAGCCAACAATTGCTCCGACGTTGGTGATTCTTTGTTCATAGAAGCAGAATATCTCAGGACGTCTGGCAATAAGATGAACACGTCGGGTAAAGTTGTGGACTACACTCTTCAGAACATCATTGTTGCGTTCTACCGATGCAAGAATGTTGGGCTCAACGCGAAGTTTGCTGGCGAGGATACTCTGATAGATCTGTCCCTGCGTTGAGAGGACACCATCTGCGACACCATGGTGAGGTGTGCCCAGAAAGACCATGCCGTTGACATTGTCTGTGGAAAGATTGGGCCAGTCCTCCGGCTGTAGATGGAGACTGAGATACGCCTACTGATGGTTAGCGCATATTGTTCCATGACCCAGCATCAAGACTTACCTGCTGCATCACGAGACCGCCAAGGCAGTGTCCGATGAATATGATGGGGCGGTCGGAGCAATTCTATATCGCAATCGCATTAGTATCAGTGGAACAAGGTACCTGTAACTCTTTACAATACCTTTCTTTTATCACCAAGGCTTCTTAAAAGCTTCGCCGCCACACCTTCGAGGCTGGATCTCACAGCGTCATCCCCAATCCACTGCGAGTTGTAGCAATAGCTCATAATCCGAGCTTCTGGGAGCTCCGATGGCAGCATGTCTTTGTCGCTCAACCAATTCCGTTTTGACGCATGGTGATTCCACGTGTCACTTGGGTTCACGCCCAGACCATGAACCGCCACAATACTGCAAGGTGATGAGCTGTTGTCGTGAACAGAAGAATGAGGGGAAAGGGGATACTTACTCTATATTTGTGTCTTGTCCTTGCGGCGGTGTGTAGTATATTTTCAGCCCCGCATCCTGGTTGTTGATCTTGGCCAGGCCGGCGATGATCTGCTGCGTCTTGGATGGCTTGCTTTGAACGTCTTGGTTTGTTGATCCGGGTGCCTTGTTGACTAGAGGCTCTTCAGGGGACTTGCTATCAACATTTGGCTCGGATGGAAGCGCTTCGGGTGCTTTCTCCAACCCAGGCTGAACTTTCTCCATGGTCAATTCGGTCTGGGAACTCATATTTTCGGGGAAAAAGAGACTTGATTCCCTGGAGCAAACCTTGGGTCCCAATTCAAAGCTGGCGATGAAAGACTAAGTTCTCTGTGGTGATATAAGTTGTCGAAAGAGAATTGGTAGTTGATATAAGTGGAGTATTAGCCAAGTGCAATCACTCTGGGTGGTACAAATTTGGGAAGGCTCCTCAAAATTCCCATGTGTGAGTATAGGCTATTATCCCTAAATTACGGAAGAGCAGCTGTGTCTTTTACAATAATTGGACCTGATGCTTGAAAGTGGCACTTTCAGACAACTTTGTACCATCAGGGGGTGATCCTTCAGCCGCACGAGAGGAAAGACATACAAGCAAGGGCTGTGCCGTGCTGACTGCAGGCCCCGCCCCCAACATGTAGTCAATTAGACGAATGAGATGGTGATCAGAGCAGCCTGATTCTGTAAATATTGGTTTTGATGCAACCCAGTGGGCGACATTACAAATTTTACTGTATACATGACAAGAAGCATTTATTCCAACTCACATTATGCTAACAGGCCGGGCAACCATCAATGCAATACCAAGGTTATAATTCCTCGATTAGGTGACCTCTGCGAGGCAAAATGCACCTTGCAATAGTTCCTTGGTGTGTTGGCATTCCACGTAGCCTGCTTAGGGTTACAGAATTGTTCTCACCGCATGGACAGTTATTTCGGTGCCTATTGACGTCTGTAATTATCTATGCCGCAATTCGCCGTCTGGTGCGACGCTGTTGTCCACGCTCACAGGGCAAACCTTTCCCCCGACCATTCTTTTCAATCATGGATGTCCATCCTCCTTTCAAGCTGGAAGAGAACGTGATCCTCGGTCCCGATGCTGCCATGCCTGTTCCAGGCTATCCCACTGTCACATTTGCTGACTCGGACGAGGCAGCCCTTTTCCTAAAGCGGGAGTTGTCGACCGAGAGGCTGAGACAACTGTATAGGCTCCTGTTTCTCGTTTCCCGCCCCCGGAACATCAGTTCCCTGTGCCATCAGATTGTCAAGGGCCGAGAGATTTGCATTTCCGAGCTCCCAGACTACCACCTCGTCTGGCACCACAAGCGTGTTTTCATCAAGCCTGTGCCAAAGTTTCTCCTCAGCCATGCCTTCTGGGCTGCGCACCTCAGGCCTAATCTGGAGGCTGAGTATCAATTCCGACTCGAAGCCTTGGGCTTCCTTCGGACTTACTCGGCACTAATAGTTCATGAGTCCGACTTCGATTTGGCCCTGCAGTTGAGGCTGATGCCGAAAACCTTTACATGGGAGACTTGGTGCGTCTTCATCGCAGCGTTCAGAAACATGAGCGACAAGGCTGTGTCCAAGCGATATCACTATGGGGAGATTCGCCTAACACGTCTGAATTTCTGGCACAGTCTTTTTCTCGGCACAAGTTTTCTCGAGATCAATGGTCACTACGACGAATATTTTGCAGGCATTGGCGGACCTATGCTGTTCGCTCTTGCAGCCATCACTGTGATTTTGGGCGCAATGCAAATTGGATTGGAGACGGATGGCCACTATTACCGAACACTAGGTACAACCGTGGTTCCTTTGGTGGTTGTGGCAACTGTGGTATCTGTAGCCTTCTTCCCTTTGCTCTACGTGTTTTTCTTGCTGCGAGAGCTGTACTTCTTTATCTTTCACTTCCGAAAGCTAGAGTAAGAGGAGAATTTTAACAGAGAATTACAATCTATTATTCGTCCGGCAACAATTCCGTTTCTTTATTATCAGTAGTAATTCAGATGTACATATGAAACAAGCCCATGTCTCCTCCGAGTCTTCCTCATGCAATACCTTTATATACTTCCTCATTATCGCCTTAGCTTTTGCTTAGCTCGTGCCTCTTCCATTTTCATCTTGTGTTCCCTGGCTTTCAATGCATGGGCAGAACGATCACCAGCCGCTTTGAGGGCTTGCGCTTGCTTCTGGCCGGCGAGCTTGGAAGATTGAGCCTCGGATGTGAGAACATTCTGCATCTTTTGTTGACCTATCTTGGACTTGGCCTGTTGCTCTTGGAAGTTTAGCTTCAGCTGTTGCTGCGTCTGTTGTGTGGTCACGTCAATATACGCATTGCGTGCCTTGTGTTGTTCGACTTGTTGCTGGCCAGCCGCTATGAGGGCGTTCTTTCGCTCAAGGGCGCCTTGCTGTAGCTCCGTTTTCTCGGTTTGATTCACGATGTCAACCTGGTGTGTTCGGTAGGTGTGCTCCAGCTTCTGATTGACATGTATGTCCTGAATATATCCCTTGTGCAGAGCCTCTTCATGCATAAAGCGCAATTTTGTCTGGTGATCCTGTTCGCGCTTTTCTCGGAGCTCTTTGTCTACTAATCGCTTCGCATTTCTGTCTAGGATATATTGAGGGGCTCCCACTACGTCTTCAGGGAGAAGTTGATGGACTTCGGCAGGGCCATACTCAGGGAACTTTCGATCCTGACATTGGGCCATGTACAGCAGGGTCCTCAGTTCTTCCACATGACGATGGTCGCCAGTGAAGCAGCTGCTTACGAGGTACATGGTCGGAGAAAAGTACCACTTAGTACCAGATTGTAGATGTTGAATGTAGACATTGTCAGGGTGGTTGATTTGCGCCCACATGGCAACTTTTATCAGTGCCTTGGTCACAGAGACGGGCTGAGGATTTTCCAAAGCAAGAAAAAGAGAGTTCTTTCTACCACTGGGAATATGTGGTAGTAAAAGGTCTGCTTTCGAATCCGCTAGGGTCCTTATTGTCTGCTCCAATCTAAGCATGTCGCTCATATCTTGAACACAGGACGCGAGCTCTTGGATGGCTGTCCGTCCGTTGTGCCGCTTTGTATGACTCGGATAGTTTGCGTTATGCTTGCCTTTCAGTAGGGCCGCAACAACTTCGTGATGCAAGTTACGAGAAGCTTCGTGAAGACTGCCGTCATCGGTGGTGGACTTGGCCTTGATCAAACTCTTGACGGAAGCTAGATCCCCTGCTCTTGATGCAAATAGCAGTGCGGTCTCCTCGTGGTAGTCGCGGTGCAAAGGGTTGGCATTAGCCTTGAGCAGCAGTCCTACTACGTCGTGTCGTTGTGCTTTGGCTGCTAGCATTAATGCAGTTAATTTTGACTTGGGTGCGACATAATCAACATTTGCTGCTTCTGAGTTAGGAATTATGCTATTTTTGCGGGGGAGAGCGGTTTAGTCTAACTTACCTTGAGCTTTAATCAAGATTTTCACAACGTCAACAGAGATGGCATCGCTTTGGGCCAGCACCCACAGTAACGCTGTAGTCGACTCTTCGCCGAACTCGGGACTCAATGATGCCGAGAACTGCTTATCTGGGCTGCAGCCGAATTTCAGCAACCGCTTGATCATAAGCACAGATTGAGAGTGAGCAGATATGCAGGCAGCCACTGAAGAGAGGCCTGACAACGGCAAGCACATCTCCAGGTCAATCTTGTTCCCCAAAGCTTTGGTGGCCTCGAGAATCGTCTCTATCAAGTCGAGAGCAATAGGTTCCTCGAGTGGCGTCACCAGCACCGTAGCAAAACATCTAGAGAGTGTATCGCTATTCAAGTGGTACTCTACCAACTTCTTCAAGAGAATGACATCGCCAGCTCGGACGGCAATATTGGCAGCCTCGCCATGCCGGAAATTGACGTCGGAATATTCAAGTAGCGTATCGACCAAATCCTCCGATGCCCTCTTGTTGACATATGAGTTCAAGGCCGATATGAGTGCTGCACTGACTGGGTCACCGCTACACCCCGCCTCGAGTAGTGAATTGACAGCCTCCAAGTTTTCCTCAGACGGCCAATTTGCGGATCCCGTGGTCATGGCTTCAAAGGCTCTCGCTAGGGCATCACGGTTGACCATGGGCAACAACAAATTGAATGCCTCGAGATTACATTGACTGGCAGCTCCACACAAGGCATTATCAACGTGCTGTCCCGAAGTGCCACGTCGTAATAGGGCCTGTATGGTAGGTAGACCGCGGCGACTCAACCAGTTACGGTTCGATGTCGCTGAGGCAAAGGCTTCCATGATGAGGGTTTGTGGGGAATGGGAAATGGGTGCTAGAAACTCAATCAGGTCCAAGTGCAGTTCCTTTGCAGCGGCGATGATGGCAACGCGCTCCAAACGGCTCTTGGAGCCCGAGGCACCAGCTCCCAGGAGTAACCTCGTGATTTGCAGCCTTGTGTCGGAATCTTGAATACTGACGGCATGCTTCAAGCCATTTTCCAGCGTGTCAAGTGAAGGTCGGCATTGCAACAACAGACCAACTGCACTAGTTTGCTCAGAGAGTACCGCTGTGATAACTGCTTGACCTTGGTTCCAGTTGATATCTGCTGCCCCTTTGAGGAGAAGGAGACGAGCAAGTTCCAAGCGTCGACGGTCATCCCCTGGCAATTGGGTTCTACTCAACACTGCGACTAGAGCCTGGGAGACGCAATCGCCACGAAGCCCCGCAACAAGAAGTTGATCAATCATTTGATACGCAAGCTCGAGATATTGGAGGTTGGTGACCTGCGCCATAGCCTGTATGGCAACTTGTGGTGGGGGCTTGTAGCGAAGCACAAGTGCGAGCATGGAGGGATCCCTCGTGCGTACCGCAGCTGTGATTGCAGCGCCGTTATCAGTGGCAATGTCGGCGCCATGTTGGAGCAGGTTATCCGCCAACTTGGGCTGTATACTCGACACTGCATTGACTAAAGTGGCATTGGTGTTGGATCCTTTCGCTCCTGCAGCAGCGCAGGCCAGCACAACTTCGAACTGCTTGTGGCTGAATGCCAGTCCTAAAGCCTTGTCTAAGAACGCTGGCGATAACCTACTGCGACCGACAGATACCGCAAGAATTGCAACTTGTTCCAGTCCGGCTTGAATGGCTGACTGCACAACAGCCCCGTCGTTGGCGGTTGGGTCTGCCCCTTTGTTGAGTAATACAGTTGCCTTTGGAGAACTCCCAATGACAATCGCCTTTGCCAGGCCCTGATTACGGCATGCTTGACATGCTCCATTGGTATCTCGGAGAAGCATTTCGACCAGGTCAACTGGGCCGGTCTCAACGGCCCTGAGAAAGGCGTCACAAAGAGGTGAAGCATCACCACCACGAGCCAACAGTATGTATGTCTTGTTGGCATCGCCCGAGGCTATTGCTATGGGTAGGGTTTCCCTTATAGTCTCGCCATCGGCCTTTTGGGCCAGGAGATAGAATATCTCTCCGGAGCAGTTTTTTACTGCGTCCTGGAGGACATGGTTTCGCACGTCCTGTTGGTTGACATACTGGAGTTTTTTTGAAGACGCTGGTGCTTTTGTACCGTTCAATGTTGACGTCTGCTCCGGCTTCGAACAAGGCGCAGACGAGTCCGGTGGTCGCATCGGGAATCCCGCCACGACAAATCTTAGCAAGTACAGGATTGGCGTCTTTGATGGTGAATGGTGCTGATTGCGTCTTGTTGCTTTTGACTCTGTGCTGTGACATGAGCTGATGGCAGCGCTCGGTGTCATTCGCAGTTGGTCTTGTCAGTGTGAATTGCATTGAAGTCACCCGACGAGACATAGACTCGCTGAGGGGTGGAGAGGAAGGCGGCGACATCATGGTGAAAGAGAATCTGACAGGACAAGCCTGGAAAGCCTCAGAATGAAGGGAAGTTTGGAGAAGTCAAGAGGCAATATGATGTACCGCAAGATCAGACAGGAGATGATGAAATCCAAGAAACAACAGTGGCCCTTGTTGCATTGTACACTATTTTTGGCGTGATTGAAAACACAAAGACCTGACTCGTATTTGCTGCAGCTCTAGAACAGGCTCCTCCCTGCATCAGGGCATGGCATCAGCTGGTCTGACTGATTCAACCCTACCATGCCAGATTTTCCCATCCTTTGGTGTCAGGCTCTGATCAAATGACCAGCTCAATAACGCAAATAACTATTGAGGTCGTCTAGAGCGCTTCCTGCAACAGTTTCGGCCCCCATCCCATCCCATCCCTCAACTTGACCTTTAGTTGGTACGATTTAACGAGAGCCTTACGCTAAGATAATTCAGCCGCAAAAGTGCATACACAATGGACGGGTCATCAGGCCTCATATTGTTCATCTTTGCTATTTCGGGAAGGTTCTCAGGTAGGCTGGCGGGCGACTCGTGGGGACGAGCGATGTGATGTACCTTTGAAGCCGAGAGTGCGAGCCTGATCTGGGTGGACTGTGCCATAAGTCCCTGCCTGCTTAGTGTTAGCGGGCCGTCCGTTCCCGCATATGCACCAATTCAATATTTTACGACATTTGCACACCAATTTATATCTTAGTGCTTATAGCTGCTGCTACCTGACGCCACGCCACGTCGGTTTAGCATATCATGTGAGGCTGCTAAGATTAGTTCAACGGTTAACCAGTCGGGCAACTCTTTCGCACCGGCTGCGCGATACTTCCAAACGCGTTTGCGTTTTTACATACATATCCATCTCAGAAATAATCTTTTTCAAACCATCTCGATACCGCAATAAACCCACTTTTACCGCAGCGATTGCTTAGTATGAGCCAGTACATCATCCAGGGCTCAGCGGAGCACGTCTCCTCCTTGCTCTCAGGATATGGTTTAGGCTGTCCGCACTACCTGGTCTGTTCCTCGGGAGTTTCACAGGCCCAGTGTTATCCGAAGCGTTTGGGTTTCTTTTCTTCACAAAATCCAGATTTGATCATTTTTTACATTGACACAAAGAATGTTTGCTCAGACTGTTTGAAGTTATTTGTCCCCTCTGGCTTCAACTTCTGGTCTTCCCTGCCCGATCCCAGTGGAGGCAGTGAAAAATTAAATAGTCCTCCCCGGAAATGGCTTTTCCCGAGTGGCCAAGCAGAGTATTTCATCAATCTGCGCAAGATCGGAGGTGGTGCATCTGATCCCGCCATTGTTCCGCTGCCATCATCTCCAGCGGCGACGGATGCGTGGGAATGGATCAAGTCGCAGAAAAAGCCATTCTACATAGATCAGCTACATCTCGCTCCCAGATGGTCGCCCATTAATGAGCGGAATGCCTTGGCTGACTCGGCTACTGCCTGGCAATACGGCATGGCTATGCCGGCACCAACTGTGGAAGCAATCTCTGCTCCCAGAGACAACAAGACAACGGTGGCGAAAGCTCCGAAACCAACTTCCAATAAAGATCTGCCGTCGAAGGCCAAGATATCGGCTGATGCGGTAGATGTGCCAGAGAGGAGGAAACTTTGGAAGTCGAAGGAGCCAGAAGACACCACAGGCGCACAGGCTGTATATTTGAGCACGAAAAAGAAGGTTGACGGAGCAGTGAATGTTTCTAAGCCTACATCCGTCGTTGAACCTGGTACAAAACAAGATGGCCACGGGCCGACAAGTTCGAAAGAACCAATCAGTCCCCCTCGTAAAGAAAAAGGCAAATACAGAACTACTCTAGCACCCGAAGGAGAATCGAAGCCTGTGAAAGCTGGAGGATCGTCCAAAATGGCTTTCCCACCAGCACCTCAGCATACTCTTTCGGCTACGGGGGAGTCGAAGCCACAACAAGAGCAAGAAAGGCCAGATTTCGCTTCTCCAGTAGCGCCTCTGACTCAACCTGGTCCTTCAATTCGCAGAAAGGCTGTTGGTGCTATCAGCAAGACAAGCAACGCCGCTGTAGAAGTTACTAAAGTCGGCATCCAAGAAATTGACACCACGACCAAGACGAACGCCAACAGTCGGGGCAAGGAATCGGCATCGGACTTGGTCTTGTCTATACTTTCTGAGCCAAGCCCTGGTCCCCAAACCCTTGAGCCCAAGACCAAACCACCACAAGAGGGAACAGCCAGCATCAAGTCCAAGAGTACCAGTACAACCAAAGAGGGGCATAGAGAACTCAAGGCTGCAGAACTATCGATGGAATCATCGAGGAAGAAGTCATCCAAATCCAAGCCTGTTGCCATGGCGAAGGAGATGCCTACCTTTGTGAAGACTGTAGAACAGTCCGAGAGAAGGTCTTCCCAAACTACCCTTGTTTCGAGCTACACAAGGAGCTGGTACAACCATGATCCATTTTCCTTCGATGGCGCTATGACTCTCTCCAAACTTTCAGACTACAAGCGACGAGCTCGAACAGTCAACATTTACGCTGAGAGAGCCCCTGAACTTCCACTGGAGACCTTGCTCCGAGAGACACAGCCGCTCGATAAATCAGAAACGCTTTCGGGCTTGAAAAGAAAAAAGGACCTTAAGAAGGAAGACCCCATGATAGCTTTGTTCTCGCCAGATGCTAAAGACAAAAAGCCATCTAAACTACCTCTTGGCTCGGCATTAGGTATGAAAGTCATTTTGGAAGCCGAGGCTTGCTCGGCAAAGAAGCCCAAGCCGTCTTCAACGGAAGATCCGGCCAAGGCCAAATCTGACAAAGCATCCTCAACAAAGCCTATGGCAGAAACTTTGTCAGAGTGGACTAAAGAAACCCACAAGGTGGCAATGAAAGATAAGACTGGACAGTCCGGTCGATCGTCCAAAGATAAACTCTCGAAAGACATGAAGCACGGAGGAAAGGTTAGCCGCTCGCGGCCTGGAACGAAAACTGGCAGCACGGAGATTCGTTCGAACGGCAACTCATCTCACGGAGGCCACCAGTCTTCCACGACTGTCGTTCATCAGGACCACCATTACCACAAGCAACCCAAAAAGAAGCTTGATGGCCATAAGCATGGTAAGCGCCAAAAGAAACCGGACAAGAAGCCGGGAAACAAGACAAATACAGATCATCCTCACGGACATGAACACGATGCACAAGGGTCGCACGGCCACAGTTCACCAGGCGAGCATGAGCAACCTGTCCAGCAACCTGTCCAGCAACCAAGCCAGCAACCA